>NW_022045903.1:624784-641909 GCF_001654015.2 Drosophila navojoa
CAGCGAGCAGCATTAAAATGCAAACGTTCAAATTCACATCTTAAGAAAATGAAATCCGCTGCGAGCGTAATTGCTAGCAATTCGAAACGTATCTATCGTATCGTTTAATAACGCCATTTCACTCAATCGAAGTTTGCAGACAAGTGTCAGAGGGTATTGGCTTTAATGCGCGACGTCTTTTGATAGTTGTGCGGGCTTAAGCAGTAAACTGTTTAGCTTTGACGGCTGGCAACGCACTCGAGTGCGGAATAGAAATGATTGGCATAACGAAGCTCAAGCAGCTGCGTCTGTAATAAGTTAAAGAGCATTTACCAACAGACACGCCAGCCTGTGCCCACACACACACACACACACACACACAGATAACAGCATTACCTCGCCAATTCTCTGGTGAGGCTGCTGCCGGGGCATGACTCAGGCGATGGCGAAAGTTTCAGCATAAGGCCATCACGAGCTGCATAAATTCCATAAGGACACCGTCAAGCGTTTCACGCGTCCACCTCATTCACCTCATCCACCACGTCCCTTTGGCCCCTCCGGCCCTTCCGGCCACCCCCTTGGCCGTGCGGCCCTTCGCGGCCTATGCGCCGATGCCGGTGCTTAGGCGTCGTAAAATAGTTGAAATATTTGAGAAACTTTTTCTGACTTAATGAGGGCTTAAATAGCTTGCATATATGCAATTGTTGGCGCTCAGTTTTTGAAAGCCGCCGCTAATGCCTATTAATATAAATTGCTCTCCTTCTCTCTCTCTCTTTATCTATCTCTCTCAATGTGAACGAGTTAAGGAATGAAATCAAAATTTTGCGGTTTCCCCCAGAAAGTTGGGGAAAGCTTAAAGCCAGCAAATGTCGCTGAGCCTTAACGAAGCCACTTCATGCATGCATGTATATGTGTATATGTATGCATTTGTATGTGTATGCATGTAAACATAACTTTTTTGTACCACTTTATGATTCATAGGAACAATAGTTTCTTTTCTTTTGGCTTGGGAGCACAACCTTTAACGGGTTGATGTTCGCTTAGAGCTCAGACTTACAAATGAAATAAATGAAACTTTTCAGGCGAACTAACGCAAATTGGTAGCAAAAACTGATTGGCGAACAGGAGCTGTACGGAAAATACGGACAAGCTGCCGTGTACAAATACGTGAAAAGAAAAGATGAAATTCTCGTTGCTGGAAAATGTTCCATTAATTTTTACATACAATGACCTGAATCAGCGTTTTTGGTGGCTCGCCTCTTGGTCCTGGCGATGGCGCTGACTCTGGCACTGGCACTAGCACTGGCAACGTCGTGGGCGTGAACAGGAATAGCAGCGGTAGTGACTTCGCCAATTACCGTGGACTGAGGCGGGATGCAGACGTGAGAGTGCGGGCAGCGCCGGGCTCCCAATGAATTGGGACTCAGGTGGGAGTTTGCGCATTCGGATTCGCTATTGCAGCACAGCATGCAATGTGCTGGTGCTGAAGCTGAAAAGCGTCGTTGGGAACGTGCAGAGAATCTAAAACAATTTGTAAAAAAAAAAGAAAAAAAAATGAGAAAGAAGCGTACATATATAAGGGAGCTGTGGGCAGCAACAGGAACGTGCAGGATGCCTCAAATTAAATAAATTATAACACACCGATGATGATATACCCTTGGCGGTGCTTAACACATAAAACAGTTCATATCAAATGCGATTTTATTGACCTACCAAATGAATTATTCATTCGTATCAATGGGAGACTTCTCGTCCTGCCACCTGATTGCGAAATTGGCCAAGTCGTGATCTTTGGGATACAAGCATAATGAGCTAGTTGAGATGCATTTTGCTGCCCTATACATGAATAAGCCGACCTGTCAGTCGCTTACAATTTTGCTAGCCTTTCATTTGCAGCAGTAGAGGCAGCAGAGGCAGCAACAGCAGCAGACTAAAACAAGGCGAAACCAACTAAATTACGTATATACTGTATATACATATATACATGTATATGTATATATACATATTTTGTGGGTATTTTTGGTGGCGTTTGACCAAGCAGCATAGGTCAAGGGTCGGACAGCATGATGAAGCCTTCATTTCCACACATTACGGTATCTAAACTAATTTAATTATATAACTCTTTGTGCATAAATTATAAAACTGGTGCTCAAAGCCGTTGTTGCCATCTGAGAATCAATAAAAAAGTTAGTTTATAAAATAATTATAAAACTCTGTATGTTCCCAACAGCTGTTAACAATGAAACAATTATAAAATTATATATGTATATTTTGTAAACATGCCATGAACTGAACTTTACATCTTAAAAATAAGTAATATACTTTAGAAATGGAATAGTAATTAAATGGAGTTTCACTGACTGTTTTGATATTAATTATGAAATTCAATGTATTTTGTGAACGTGCCATTAAATATATTTTACAAGTTGTGAATGGTTGTGATTCGATTCAACACACATTAATATGGTCCTTAAATACTAGTGCTCTTCTGACGCTGTTACTGCCATAGATTCGCTTCCACGTTCATTGAATTGGTTTGCCATAATTAGTAATGCCTGCGAGCACATTCACATTTCACCCGAGCAATGAACCAATTTGAAGAGCAAACATTTTTAGGAATACACATGAATACATACATGTATGTGCGGCCCAAGCTGGAAGCTGAACGCTTTAACACATTTTTGGTTTTTCATTTAACGATTTAACGCAACACGAAATATTTCGGGAAATCATTGTAGATGGCCAATGGGCGGTGCGCACCCACTGAGCCGCGCGGTTGTTTCGCAAATATACTTACTGGCATGCATATTTGCAGGAGCGTAGCTATGCGAATTCTCATTTGAAAATTTTTACAATAAATTTATTCATATACGCGCCGAGCTCACACAGAAAAACTATTTATTTTAATCGGCGAATCCTTCGACCTAGCCGTTAAAAAACTTGATAAACTTTCATTACCCAAATACAAGGTGGAGTTCGATGTTTTTGTTTGTAGAGTTGTTGCCTGTTTTTCGCCAAAGAAAATATAGCTGTAAAACACCATAAAGTTGATTTTTATTTGGCATTTAATATTTGGCGAACAAAGCCATATCCGCATAAAATCAATACGCTTTGAAAGCAATAATAAATTGAATTCTTTTTTTCCTTTTACCCCTACAGCAAGTCCTTGCTACGCCTCTGAATGTAGCTGCCATATAGCATACATACGTACATATATCTCTATCTGTGCACATATACATGTGTATAAAAATATGTGCAGATATATCAGTTGTTGTTGTTGTTGTTGTTTTTGTTGTTGGGAGTGCTGTTATTGCTGGCCATTCAAATCTTGTTTTATGGTTTTGTCAGCATTTAAACAGCGGATTCATTAAATTGTTGCATAAAACCCGTATACGCCCCGCTGTTCGCTGAATCAAACTCGGAGCATACAATATATTATTATCTATATACGAAATAGACACAACACATATACGTATATAAACATATGTATATATTTACGATGGGCTCCAATTTCAAAGAGAGAGAGAGAGAGAGGGGGCGAGAGTTCGGAATATATAAGAAATTCTAGCTACAAACATAGATTGCATGTAATCTAAGAGCCTCGTTTATAAGTACGTCTATGTTTTTCAATTTCGACTTATAATTATTGTTGTTTTTAGGCAATGGCGTTTCATTAGGTGTTTTATTGTCGACTCCACTCCATACGCAGCAGGAATTTATTGCTAAGTGCTTGTGGCTATTTAACGTTTTTAATTGAAAAACTTTTGTTTGCGTCGCTGGTCGACTGGTGCCAGCCTCTCGGGGAATATCCTTCTAGCGTCTGTTCGTGATTCACAGTTCGTGGAAAGATAGCTTGGTCACTGCTGGCAACGTTCGACCAAATTGCTTCGGCTGTCAGCGACAACTATTTGCAGCCACTTATCATAATTAGCCCTGTGCTAGTGCTGCAAATGGTGAAGTTTTCCCTCAATATACTTACAAGGATCGTCCACTTGTGCCACAGAGCCATTAACAACTTATTGCCAAATAGGTGGATGGGCGGGTTGGGTGGCTGTGCGGGCTGGGTGGGGGTTTTCGGTACGCCGTCATTACCCTTAACTTTGGCCGTGCCACTGCCAACAAAGAAAATGCTCGTGAATACATTTTCATAACGAGAGCAGTCAATCACTTGGCATACTTATTGTTTGGTCGAGCTGCTTCATCATTATAGACAGACATAATCAATTGCAGTCCATTAGACATCATTCGACTCGGCTCCAGACGAACCTTTTATTTCGTATTATTATTCGTCATGCAGCATATCGGCATCTACATATATTTTGTTGTTCTACTCCGAGTGTTTAACAGAGAATTGCTGCAGCAGATGAAATTATGAATTGTACGAGAATGAGCAATCCACAAAGGGTTGTTCACTTAATTAAAAAGCAAGACTTTGTTGTTGCTCCAACTATGGATAGCTGGCAAATATAGGATTTTATTGCTTTATCCGATGGTAGTATTTCAGCTGTAAAATGTTTGGCTGGCTCTTAGCTTCTACTATGTCAAGGGATCTAGTAAGCTCCTTTATATTTTTTAGTCGGAATCATTCTTCACGTGTATTCATTTCGAGCTGCACGTCTCTGCCTCGCTCTTTTATATATTTTTAGATGGCCATAGCTAAAATTCCACACTCTGCCCATACATCTCCAGCTCTATTTGCGCTTTACCTGGTATATAAAAAAAAATACATATTTTTTTCGGATTTGCCACGTCACTGTTGGAGTCGAGAGTAGCAATCACAGCAGCGTATGTTTCATATTTCAATTTTCTACCTTCGATTGCGGCGAAAAGCTCTTTGCACACACAGGCAGACGGACATACCCCAACACCAATATACCTACATTTGCCAATCACTTTTCTATGATTCGATTTGTGTGTTGGATTCGATAGACTCCTGCTGCATTCGACACATACTCACCGTATCAAGAACACAGATAATTTATTTAATAATAATACGTATATTCGTTTATTACCCTGTTTCACATCTTAACCCCAAAAAATTATAAACGATTCATAACAAAGTTGTTGACAATTGGTTTCAATTTGTTGTTTTACGAACTGAATAATCCCATTTGGTTTATTAAACAATATTTGATCTGGTCTGCCATCGAGCACATCTAGGATAGTGTTTTGCTCTTGCATCTATGCAGCTATAAACAATAAATTAAATTGGTTTTGGACTGAATGGGAAACATTTCCATCTCCAATGCAAAGAGACGCAGTTATTTGGCGCTCTTGGGTATGTGTGTGTGTGTAAGTGTTTGTGTACGTTTAACAATCTCTAAAGTTTCTCAACTATTTATTCTGGTATGTGTTACGATTCACTGTGAACGATTATATTTAACATTGATAGCACACATTCATTATGTGAACGGATATTTTGTTTTGCAGTAATTGATGTATTTATTGTGCACTTGCATTCAAGCACATAATTATCTAGAAAATCAGCTTTGGGTCCTTGAAACCTGACGCTTGATTGAATGTTTGCCAAATACATCTGTTGCGGCTCTCGTGGATCTCAAAGATTCCTTCTAGCCTGCTATTATAATGAATAAAAATTAACGGAATTATATCTCTTTTTCGGCGGATTAATAAATTAAATCATTTCTTAGTCACAGGTTTATAAATATATAAAGTAGTTGTTCTTCTTCTTTATACTCTATTGCGCTGACACTGCAGAGTTTAGCTACTCATATATTCGTATATTGAATTACTGTTTTGATGTTTTTCTACTTCGTAACTTTGATTACTTTCGACTTTAGATATACAAATTTTTAGTATTTGTTTTGTTTTTCTTTCTATAATATACCAGTTTTGGTTTTAAGGCAAATAAAATAAATCTCATGCTTAATGTAACCTCATGCGCTTAAGACTAGAAATTCATGAAAGATGAGTATCATATATTTATATATATATATTTATATTTATAAACTGTATTATTCTAAGTATACCAATGTATTTGAGAGACTTCAATATACGTTTTGTTCAATGGCATTAAAATTGATGCTAAATATGTTGAATTTTCTAGATGCATTAAAACGATTGGAAATGCTCGGTTGCACGAGTTCGTGTCGAGTATCCATGCCTATTCTAGCCCTTTGAAGGTAATTTGATTTGGTTATGATAACAGGGTAGCCTCTGAACGTCTTCATTTATGGTTAATCGCAGAAATATGCTTAAATTGTTATCTCAAATTTTACTAACTTGAATTGGAAAACAGGGCGACTATTGAGTCTTTATGCTATTTACAAGTAGAATAGATCTTCGTCCACTGGTCCTTGGCTCCGATCAGTTTCAGAGAGACAATTGAGAACGATTGCTGAACTGTTAAACTGATCCTAGAAACATTGGCTCCGTCCGGACGAGGACATTGGCATGCCGCTGTTACCGGTGGGCGTGGTCGCACGAGTGTCAGTGCCAGAATTCGGCGGTTTCATGTTGCCCAGCAGAATGGAGGCCGGCCCCGGCGAGGCCGTCACTGTGATTGCTGGTATATCCGTTTTGTTACCATTAGCATTGGTGGGCGTGCCCGCTCGGCTGCCACTGGACTCCGTCACCAAGGGCGAGCCCAAGCCCACAGTCGCCGACATTGGCAGCATGTTAAAGTTCAAGTGCGGCTGAGGACGCACCGCAATGGCGACGGGCAGTGAAGCCTTGCGGTTGAGCGAGTGTCATCCCAGGAAATACTGCCCGCCGCTCTCCGTGGACATGCCGCGCGCCAGACTGCGTGGCACCGTGCTATCGTAGTAGACGCCGCTGCCGCTGGTGGCGGGCATCGAGTGCGGCGGCAGCGCCATGCCGCCTCCTGTGCCCAGCATCGCCGGCGGCGGCGAGGGCGCACTCATCAGGCCCATGCTGGTTGGTATTAGAGTGCGACGCAGGGTGCCGCCGTGCGTGTGTTGGTGTCCGGGCACCATGATGGTGCCACTCAGATAAGCCGGCGAAACGCCGCCCAAGCTTGAGGGGCCCAGCATGTGAGGACCTGTGAGGAGACGTATACATAGATATATATATGTACATATATAGATATGGATATGGATGTGAACGGTGATTATATATTAACACGACAAATTTATATGTAACAAATGAACATTAATTTCACTTTAATTACGTATTTAATTATGCATCGCAGCTAACGGCATTCTCTTTAATATAAATATTCACTACACTCTGTGCTACTTACCTATGGTCATTGCTCCGCTCACAGCTGGATGGCCCATGCTGGTGTAAATGTTGGGCTGCGTGTGCGGTGCCATCAGCACACTGGTTGCCGTTGAGGATGGATGTGGATGTGGATGTGGATGTTGCACTGGCAGTGGATGCGAATGTGGTTGAGCGCCCGTTAAGCCAGCGTAGCTACAGTTGGGCGTTGGTGCGTATGTCATGTAGGAGGTCTTTTGTTTGTTTGGCCCATGCCCGACGGTTGCGAATGCCATTTTGTGCCGCATGCAGATGAGATGCCGAGTTGTTGACGGTGACGACAAAGGATATGAAAGGGCAGAGCAGAGTAAAGTAAAGTTAAGCTGCTGCTCATTTATTCTTGCAATTGAAAATGACGCACGCCCAGACACCAGATACCTGGCCTGGCTCACCCTGCCCATCGCCCCCAATCGGTGGCCCTCAGAAAAAAATCCATATACGCAGCATACGAGCAAATATGTAACCATAGTGGCCCTCACTGCTTGCTGCACACAGCTTTCTGCATTTTAAATCTTCATATTAAGTTAATCAGAGTGCGCAGCTCAGGTTGAGTAAACGCTCCTCCATCGAAATAATTCATTCAGTTTCAGCATTTCATAAATGTAAATACTCTAGCTATATAGGTATTTGCTCAAGGACTCGTCCATCTTTCATCTCGTAAGTTGTTTATTGTCCTTCGATTTAAGTTCGTGTACTTAGGGTTGAGCTTGTGTAAACTTCTTTCAATCAAACCGACTTAAAAATAATCTACAGACGGTACATGAAATCGACGGCCCTGTATTGTTGCAAACATCTTTGCATCAGAGCTTGTATTTGGTATTTTCATCTTTTATGTGGAAAAGTCCCTCAGGCGGCTGTCCAAGCTGTACAGGTGCAGTAATTTTCATTTTCAACCCTTCAACACAGTCCGACAAACCATCAGAATGCTTTCACCATCATGCATATATACGTGTGTATATATATATTCGGGATATATATATGTACACAGTACTTATGCTTGTGTAAGGCGGCAATGGTTTTGTTGCTGCCCAGATCCCATGAAATAAACAACAAAAAGTACAAAAATTGTTGCAACGAGCATTCGGAGCAAGGCTACTAGCATTTTTCCCAACGGAGGTGGGAGTTGAAAGACAAGGGGGCTGGCTGCCTGCGTGTCGGGTGTTTAGGGTTTGGGCAGAGGGCGATTTAAAGACTCCTCGCTTTTGTTGGCCCAAAATGGGTTAAATGGCAAGGGAACTTCCCTGGCGCCCGTTTCCTCTCATTTCCTTTCAACAGAACCACAACAAGCCCGTTGCTTTTGATGCGCCCTCGTTGTCTATTGTTGGCTTAAGCAAGAACAATGAAATTTCCATATTTAGAGATGTTTATTTACCTTAGGTAATGACTACAGGTAATGACCAGGCCACTACCTCGGGGCTGGAGCAGAATAGAGTCGAGTAGAATAGAGTTTCGTAGCGCTCCCAGCAGCTATTGGAAGGTGATTTAACTAATTACCGTATGCTTAGCTAGCTGTAATTGCACGTCTAAACAGCAGGGCACCCGACTAAGCTAAGCCCCAGTTGGACCCCATTTCACACTATTTATGCCCGAATCTGCATCAGGGTTTTTCGAAAATCATGGCCATGCCATGCTTAGTTAAGCAATTCCAATTGCAACTCACCTCGTTCCGTGATGATAGACTAGACAGTGGCATCGGAGCTGTTAAGTCAACGTCGACATCGATGTCGGAGATGTCGTCACCGAAAGTGTCGCCCAGATGGGTTTCACCTGTTGCCATCTGTTGGAAATTACCGCCAGCCCCTCCGCCAGCAGCGCCGCTTCCACCTGTGCCATCGATTGGAGTTTCTGCAAAGTTTTTCGCCACGCCACTGACACTGGAGCTCCTCTTCAAACGGCTGCCCCGACGCTGCAGGGTGAGTCGGCCGATGACAAGCGTTAGGCACAGGAGAACGCCCGCTGTCACCGATATGATTAGATACAGGTAAAACTGTTCCTGGTGCTCTGCATGCCAAAGTGAGCGGCACAGGCAAAGGCAAAGGCGAATGCAAAGAGAAAGAGCAAAAGCAAAAAGTAATGTAAATAAGTTATTTTGAGGCTTGGTATATGAATTCCTAATTTCCGTACAGCAACAACAGCCGAACGGCGCGTCGCCGTAGCCTGTGCATAGTTAGTGTAAGCCTGGCGAAGCAGCATGATGAGTTTTCCACATGGCTGATCTTCACTGACTTTGTGTGCTCGTCAACGCGTTGTCTGCATTTGCGTGGGCGGAAAGTAGTGAGCTAAACTTTTAATCGGGCGACTTTGTTTATGAGCAAAACGAAATCAAAAACTTTACCATGTGGCAAGCAACGAGCTGGGTGCAACGTGCAGCACATGCAACTTTGTGTTGGCTACCGCAGCCACTGCCGCAGCTGCAGCCGCAGCCGCTGTTGCCCTCTCTTTGGCTCTGCTGATGACAGACGCTGAGCTGACAGCCGAGTCGCTTTTTGAGACATGGAAATGGTGAAGCGAAAAGATGTATATATATGTATATATATATATTATATATTTTTTTTGTCGAACATCGTCTGCAGTGCTGCGAGACGTGACATAGCTGTTGTTGTTCTTTTAGTCAGCGAACTTGTGTGTCGGTGAATGTGACTTTGTGGGGTATATGTGGGTGTGTGTGTAAGCGAACAAAAACTTCGATTAGTTACACATGAAAGCCTTAACTGTACGAACGGCATGCTAGGGATAGCATAAGAGGACAGGATCTCGAACTCACTTCGAATGTGCAGATAGGTGTGCAGCCAATTTGCCAAGAAACCAACCACTTCGACACGTTCAGTGACGATGTCCTCTTCGGTGCAGTTCAAACCTATTGTACCCCAATCATCCACCATCTGGCACTTGCGACGGTAGAAGTAGTTGCCCTTCTCATAGCTCCATTTTGTATTGGCGGTCTCGGTCCCGGCACCGATGTCCGAGCCTTCGGTCGCCAACTCAATGGTGCTATCCTCATTATCTATAATTGAAGCCCCCTCGGTGGTTGTGCTGATGTGCTCACTGGCCACTGTTGTGGTTGGAGCCGACTCAGTTACCAATTGTTTGTTGAATGACATTTTTATGCGGTTCAACAGTCGCACTGATGCCTGCAGACGCTCTGCGAAATATGCCATTGGGTGAGCACATATTTTGTGTACTTTTTTCACTTTATTTCTATTTTTTTTTTGGCGAGAGCTCTGACAGCTCTGGCGGGCTCGCATCCATCAGGGGCGAACGGGAATATCCCAGGCGCAACGTCGTCAGCAAACATGATTTGACGTTACTTAACGTTACTATAGATAATGCACGGCTTGGATGGATGCGAGCCGTACTAGCGTATGGCTCAAACGCCAGTAACTCAGCTGGCTAATGAAGACGGATGGGCATGCTCTTAAAATATGTATGCGCCATGTGCTGGGGAGGCACTTTGCAGCAACTGAACGGCATGGCACATACCGATGCGACAGACTCCATTAAAAAGTGATACGAGCACGCAAAGTGAAATCAAATTATGGACCTATAGTTCGCCCCAGGCACCGATTTTTGAAATCTCGGCGAGTCTCTGCATGACCTTGTGCTCCCCAAGCACTTACCTTCTAACGAGCCATCGTTGCGCGATAGCAACGGGGGCAGAAGTGTGCTCGTTGCCTCTTCTCCGACGTTGTTGGTGTCAAAGTCAAAGGAACGACCCACGTTGGCGCCCTGCAGCTTGGGTGCCGGTGGAATCGCCTCCGACTCCTTGTAGAACTGATCCTCGTCATATAGCTCATCCTGGTCCTGGTCCAAGTCCGTTTGCTGCGGCTCGTCCGCCTCCGCCGCTGTCTCATAGCGATCCTTGAGGACTTTGCGGGGTACTGCAAGAGAAAGTCAGAATTAGCTGACAGTTTAATTAAATGTGAGCCTCAAGGACTTACTGCATGTGTATACGACTTTCAGATACATGCGCACATCGGCCTTGCAGGGACGTCCAAAAGTGCCGGCGTCTGCGGCCACCGAGCAGCGCCGCCGTCCATGACAGATTTGCATGACAGTTTCGGTGGCATAGGACACAAGGCAGGCTGGTAAATATGAAAATATGGATCAATGAACTCATGTATGGCGTTTGCGGCTGCTGCTTACTGGGCTGGCTATTCTCCTCCCGATTGATCCGCACGGTGCCGGGCGGAGTCCCCGGGCCACCGCACTGCACAGTCTCTCGCTCCGTGTGGCCAAAGGAAGCGCTGTAGATGGCGATGCGTGAGTATGGATTGCACATCAGCGGCATGTTGTCATTCTCGCAGGCCAACTTGCTCCGGAATTCGTCTTTATTGATGATGAAAAATGCAAAAAACAAACAGCAAAAGCCATTAAAATAATTCGGGAAAAAATGTTCAGCAGCTGAAAAACATGATTCTGATGATGCGTTCATTGGAATTTGCAGACGGGGAGTTGTGGCTGAGGCATTCATGTGAAAAACGCTCTCAAAAATACAATATATGAATAAATAAGTATTTATATAAATAAGGAAACAATTTACATATACATTTTTACAAAAATAATAAAAAGCTTTAAACAAATTTTCATTTGCAACTATTTTTTGTTAGACTTGAGTGACATTTTAACAGATTTGTTGATGCATATGCAACTAATTGCTTACATTTCTGTTCTCGATGCTATTTAATTAATGCAAAATTCGGATAGTTGTCGGCTTGAATTGCCATATTCAATTTACAGTCATTATAACAGTGAAAATAAACAACGGAAAAAAGAAAACTAAATATTTGCTTTGCGAGCACAAACGTTTATATTTCACTTGTATTAATTACGTATACGCCACGTTTCGTCGAACTTAAGTTGTCCATATTAAATTCAAAATAATTTCTATAATAAAATCAGGGTTGCAAATGTGGTTATTTTGATAATTTAAACATAAAGCATTCAGTGGTTTGGAAATGTTGCACAAATGTGACAGGAATCGTATGCGCGAAACATTATTACGAAAAAAGTATATTCACTTTTTATGAAAAGAAAAAGTCAATTTTTTCTTTATATTCATTTAAATGTGCAATAATATATGAAATATATTTTTCACACTTGATCAAACATATAAATAATCAAATAGAGAGAAAGAAACGACTTTGACAATGAATTTAAATTCGATCACGTCTCGAATTTCAAAAGGGTTATTCCTATGATTTAATATAATTTAATCTCTTATTAATTTTAATATTTTTAATTCACATCATTTTAGTTATTTCAAATCTTTTGTATCGACCACAATTGTTATTAAAGTATTTAGTGTTCATTTTTTGCATCAAATTTGTGTAAAAGTAATTACTCGTATGTCATGGTGAAATTTATCAAATAAAAGTCTAATATCCAATTACTTTGTTTGACTATGTATCCTCAATATCTAAAGGCATTTGTCGAGGAGCATGGATAGTCGACACAGCACATGTGTATATGTATGTGTGTGCTCTCAATTGCACATATGCTCAGTAATTTACCACTACACCAACAGACACACACATACGTCTCACAAAGCAAACTGTTGGAAGTCAGCCAAGTTGAGATTTGCAATTGTCGAGGTACAGTCGACTAAGATTTCCAAGATATTTGCTTCCTTTTGCTCGTTTCGCCCAAAGCAAGCAGAAAAGGACGAAACTCAAGCAATTATGAATTGGGCTGGCGGCGCTCTTTTTCTTCTGCTGTGCACTTTGACAGCCACCTTAAAATGTTTCGCATGGCAAATATATGAAATGTATGTACATACACAACTACATGCATACTACATACATACACACCTACATACGCATAGATGTACATTTGATGCATAGGAAGAGAAATGTCTGTGGTGAAAGCTCGGTCCGAGATGAACTTTAATAAATTTGGTAAATATTTGCATAGCCTGTTTACAGGCCTGGGCCTCTGGCATTTGCTGCATTGTGGCCCGGCCTTGTGGCTCTGACTTCCCCCACATGATACGTGCACGGCTCTCGTATTGGGCACTGTGATTCCTTGCTCCTCTTAAGAGTGCGAGTGCACGTTTTATTATGGAGAGACGTGAGAAAATTTGAAAATTGCCATATTTTTATGACCACAATGTGCCGTCTGGCACGCGCCTCTCCGGCTGCCTTCCTGCCCATGGCCCATGCGCCAGCTGGGCTTGCCGTGCTGTGCATTGCTTGCCTCGAGCTTCGTTTCGGCATGGCCATGGGTATGGGCATGGGCATGGGCATGGGCTTCAAGCCTGGAGGCATGCTGTAGCTTTTGCTCCCACTCACATAACCAGGCCGTAATTTTTCAACGTTTTCCACTCGTACTTTGCAGTTTTATTACTTGTCGCTGGTGTCCATAATGAGCAAAAGATAACAGACAATTTAGAAAAAAAAAACTCGGCTCTCCTTAATTATATTACCTCAGCACAGCCCCCGCTGTAGGCCACCATGTGCCAGCTAGCTTCAGTGTACTCAGCTATGCGGACCAAGTACAAGTTGCCCTTTTTCAACCCGCTGTGCATTTCCCTTTTCTAATTTGAATGCGGCGCTCCTCTTTTGTCTCTCTCCTGTTTGCTTCACTTCTTTGGTGTGTTTGTGTGCTTTTTAACAAGATAACATCTGCGTCACTTGTCAAAAAAAAAAGTACAAAATGAAAAAAGCAGGCATAAAAAAATGGAATCGAGAAACTCCCTTCTTTAATGCGAAGCGTAAATACCCTCAGAAGTAACTTAAGATCTAATAAATATTTTTTGGAAATCGCATTTAATTTACAGACTTGTGTGATATTGATCCGATCCCTATTCGCATAAATATCTTATAAAACTGAAATCTTATTCTGAGAAAAATTAAGAATATGCAAAAAATATAAATCTTTTATTCAATCATATATGATGAAATTAAAATTTACTACTTTCGGCCTATGTAATTCAGTTGCTAAAATCAAAATAAAGGATATATTTGAAGTTAAGAAACAAATGCCTGCGACTCCAGCAACTTGAATCTGGTCAAGAATATAAACACTTATTGCGATTGCTTTTTGTATCTTGTCCGCTATGTTACGCATTTCGTAGCAAAGGAATAATGCCTGTCTCGAGTGTAGTAAAAAGTATTCTAGCAAAGCTGCAAGAATGCTGGAAATGGATAAAAGGCTGACGCAAATTACCAAAGAATTACATGGAATGCATAGGGCTCTGTGTGCACTGGCAGCTCGAATCTGAATACGGTCGAATTGAACTGTCTGGGCGAGGCATTAAGAACTCGTTTAACGACTTTCGTCCAATGGCTGCAGCCATTGGCAACAGCGCCATTTCGACGCCGCTTTGTTCCAGGTGAATTGGAATCTGAATCTGTAAGTCAAGTGCCCTGGAGTGAGAAGCGGCACTTAGGTGGTTCATCTGCTCGCTTATCGGCTTATGTTTGTCGAGTGATTACGATTAAACATGAATTGCTCAGTGGATCGTAAATAATCGAGTGTCATTAGCCCAATCGCCGGTGGCGTTAGCCCATCGCGATGCCACTGCTAAAAAATGCACAGTGCAAAACTATGCAAATAACTCGGGAAAAAGTTTATTCAACTATTTTTAATGTTCGCTAACGCTAAAGCTAAAGCAAAAGCAAATCCAAAAGCAAAAACAACGCAAAAGCGCAGCTGCATTTTTCATTATGCTGCTAGCTGAATTTGCAGCCAGTTTCCAGTTCCCAGTTCCCAGTTCACATTTACCATTTCCCAGCTCTCATTGCCGCCCACTCTTATCGCCTCGAACTTCTATTTGAGTTGAAGTGCTCATTAATTTTGTTGTTTTTTATTTTCTATTTTATTTTTTATTCTTTTTTGTGTTTTGCCACCATTGCGCAAGTGTGAGTTGAGAGATTTTAGTATATTATGATTGTGCCTTCTGTTGTGAAGTCCGTTCAACTTGGATCATTATTAATATAAATGCAGGTGCTAGTTACGTGTGACCTGTGAGGGGGGTCCTTCTGTACACTCTGTATATATGTATGCACTTGCTTGGTCAGGGCTTAATTGACTTCTGTATAAGAGTTGCTTTAAATGCTCATAACTTTTGCATGAATAAATGTTTAAATATCTCTTTTGGTCTGAAATGTGAATTATTTAATGGCCATACTGCCCACTGACTTGTAAGCTTTTATTGTAAGTAGCTTTCTCTGCATAATAACTTATCCTACAACCATTTTGTGCCCACTTATATTTGGCTTAAATAAATGCTACAAAATCTTGCAGAAGTGAAATATTTCAAATTAATAGATTATTATATAAAGGGATTTGATATTTCACTGCACACATAAGCATGGCAAGATGTATAAATTGATTTGGCTCCCAATTATGTGGTAAGAATTTATGAACAGAATTTATAAAAAATATACAAAAATTCCTTAAAACTTCAGTAACTTTTAAAAATATTTTTGCCATATTTTTTTTTGGCAGCGCTTGAAGGTTATCTGCACATGGCTTCCATAAATGACGGCTTATTTCATTGGGTAAAAATAAATTTGTTTGTTTGCCTGAGAACTTAAATTGATGTTTGGCACTTTTGCATCTGGCAAATATTTACTTTTGCTGCTGCGCAAATAATATATATCATGGTATGGTTAACGCGGCAAGGACAAAAGCGCAAACCTGGTCGCCTCGGTAGCCCATACTCGCTTTTTTTCTCTTTTCTTTTTTTTTGAAGGGGCTGAGGAGACAGTGGATGGGCGGGGCGGGACTGACCTGGTAAAAGGACCTGGCATACTTACATGGACGGCATTTGTAGGCAATCTCGACGAATTTTCGAATGCCCGAGCAGGGATCGGTGCTTGTGTGCGTTTTGGAATTCGCAGCGAACTTGCAGTGCCTCTTCTTTTGGCAGGCATCCACCACAGTCTGCAGCAGGGCGTACTGTAAGAAAAGAGATACACACTAAAGTAAGATATCGTGCTGGAAGGTGTGTGTATATGGGTGTATGTGTGTGTGTGTGTGTGTGTGTGTGCTGTATCCTGGTAGTGGCTGGGGGTCGATGAGGGTGCTATTGATAGATTATTGGGCGCATATGGCAGCTGCAGCCGCATCCTTGCCAATGCGAACAAAACAGCCAAGACAACAACAGTGCAATGCGACGATGGCACTAGCGTGGCGCCACCTCAGCTGCAGGTCGTAAATCTCTGTCCGCCTACAAGATTAAGCTATGAATGCATTTTGTATAAGCCTTGACAATTCCACAGGCGCATAAAACCGGCAGCACCATTCAGAAGTTGCATACACACATGTATGTGCATCTGTATGTCTGAAATGTTGCATGCAGCATTCGTGTTGTTGCGCAATTTGCAGAGTCTGTTTACATTGAATTAAGCAATTGCTCGGCCAGTGAGAGCTCTACATAGGTGAATAATTATAATCAGATTAAGCGCTTTAAATTGCTTTGAGATGGATTTAATTCAGCAATTACTTAATGGCTGAATCTCACCAAATCAACTACATATATATATATATATATATAAAAAAAAAACCTTTTCCTGTGGGCTTACATTTAATTACTATGAGCAAATAAGAGAAGCGAAAAATAAATGAGAAACGCAGTGTTAAAGTCAAATGTGAGTGGCAGGCAAATACTTGGTCACAGAGACAGCTTTAAATGTCGTTGGGTCGCGGGTAGGCAGCATTTATCGATTTTTAAAGCAGCTTATTTGCAACTTTCAAATAAGAAATTGATCTACTTAGCTAGAAAATATATTCTGAACATAAAATGTGTAAAGAGGCATAAGGATTTGTGTCGAGGAGTCAGACATGTTTAATATCATGGCCAATATGTATTCCTCTCTAAAGGTTGTTTTTGTAAAATATGTAACAGTTTATGATATTTAATATTAGAAAATGCTAACTCTCAATTTTCTATATTAAATTAAAG
>NW_022045903.1:641919-669769 GCF_001654015.2 Drosophila navojoa
GCAAAAGTCATCTGCTTTTAAAATATGATATAAGATTCAAATTATTAGCTTCTCTGTCAAGTTGAATTTCATTCTTAAGCTATTGGCTAAGTAATTGCTCAGCTTATTGTGAGGCTAGTCAATTTAAAATGCTATTGGGCAGAATATACCGCACATAGGCAATAGATGGTTAAATATGTGTCAAACATTTCAATTTGTGATTAATTAGTTAGGTATTCAATAAATCGAGCACCGCACACAGATATGTGCAAGAGCCTTAATTGCGTTTTGAGGTTTTACTCTCTCAGGAATTCAATTGTCTGTGTCGCTGTGTGCGTGTGTGTGCGTGCGTGTTATGTCGATGAGGGCAGCTTATGCACGACTGCAAGCTGTGAGGCATTCCGCTCACTCACACACCCACACACACACACAACAATAATTTGTTTATACTCGCTACCGTTTTCGTTCGAGCGTATACGCAATGCTCGTTTAGTGCTCTACGGGTGAGCCGCAACCGCACTTGGCAACTGGCGTTAGCTGGCTTAACTGCAATGAGTCAAAGGTCGAGATTGTGGCTGGGTTACAATTTAGTTCCGTTTTAAGAAGCCACCGGAAATGAAGCGTGAGTATCATGTCCCGGGCCGTGTGTCCGTTGCGGTTACTCTCGACCGCATGTCACACATCACACATGAGACATAAAGTCATCGTCTTGCTGCCAATTGATGTGCGCAATGAAACGCAACGGGCGGCCAGCCTTGTAGCGCAAGCTATTTTTGAAGGATATGGTTCAATGAAAAATTAACCCCAGCTATGGCTCCACTAAAGCAGCCAACTTTGTGCCATGCGAAGACCAAACGACCTCATAAATGTGACAAATTGCACTATACAAACACACACAAACTCACACACACACACACATGCATCCATACACACACACTCATGCATGTACAATGCACACACAAGTATGTTGTGCTAACTTTTGCTGAACTAAATTATGTTGAACAATGTATGGAATTTTTCTGGTTTCTGCATTGGGTAGAGTTCTCCCATGTTGCCCCAGCAAGCCATATGTTGATTCATTTCAAAATTGGAATTTTCTCACAATCGATAAATCATTATTTATGACTCTTTAGTTAAGGACTTTTGATTTCCTGATTACGCTCTACATATGTACATAGTGAAATATTTTGGATAATTAATATTAGTGCTAAGAATTTCTGAAAAATCATATACATATGTATTGGTCTAATGATAGCCCAAAAAGATTGGACTAAACGATTTTGTGAGTTCGGCCAGCAAAAATGCATGTGTATGTGTGTGTGTGTGAATGTGTGCAGTTATAAATACTATACTATGGGTCGGTTTAAGCTTTGACTGGGTAAGTAACTAAAAATTTTATATGATTTATGCCTTCAGCTTGGCCAAAGTGAATCGAATCGATTTTCATTATGAATTATTGCTGTTTTTATGGCATCGTTCTACTTCACTGATTTATTTCAACTGCCTTCTTTCACATGTGCTCTGGAGGTGTGCGAGTGTGTGTGATTGGATGAATGTATATATATATATATATGTGTGTGTGTGTGTGTTTTGACCAAAAGGGAGCTATTTTATCGCGCTTGTATATACGGCAATGTCTTTGAATGCACACTGTGGAATCGTGCGGAAAATGGGGAAAAATACATTTAGGAAAAAAGGTAAGCCGAGGCGAACCTGAGTCGTTGAAGCAGCCTGATGTCGCTGCAGTATGTAATAGGTAGCTTAATACATATATGAATAAGTGGACGTCTATGGATATATATGTGTATGTGTGTGTGTGTGTGGTTGTATGGAGCCAGCCGTGTGCTGAACATGGCTGAGCCTTCTTTCGATGATGAGTGCGACGATGATGGAATTGCAATTATACTGATTCAGCTTACCTGTAATCCGCTTACGGTACACGTTTCCGGCGGTTTGACTTCGATTTCTGTGCCGCTGTGGATGACAGCATCGCCGGCACTTCCGGTCGTGGTGAGGTCCTCCTGCGACACAGGCGGACACAAGCTGTGGTCGGATAAATCTGTTCAAGTGGACGAGAGGGCAAATTTGTTGTTGTTGTTGTTATTGTTGGCGTTGTCCTCGTCGATTTTTCGAAGCACGTTAAAGTGATGCGAAGCGGTGCGAAGTGAGTGCTGGGTAGCGCCAAAGTGGAGTGAAGTGGGTCAGAGTGGTCTTCGGAGGTTGAGTGGCATGTGGCATGTGGCCAGAGCCGAGTGGAAATAGCGCTCAATGCAAACGCAACTCAATCTGCGAGCATCTCCGAAAATCGCCACGGACGTCCATCCGTACGTATACTCGATATGGGCGTATGCGAAGCACGGCTCGCTTCTCATTTGCTTTCATTGTGATTGTCTGCTTGTTTGCGTGCATACTACTACAACTACTGCCACAACTAGTGCCACTCGAGGGGGCGTCGACAAGTACACAGAGAGCCAAAACATGGCCACGTGCGCACACAAATAAGTAAAATACAATGCGTACAATCGACGCGTGTAACGGACAAACTTTGGGCAACAATCAATCAATTGCGATATTGGCAGCCGCTCTAGTCAGTCGAAGGGCCCGACCATCCGTTGTTCTGTTCACTTGACGTTGGACGGAACCAACTGCACCATCGGCACCATCGGCACCGTCACCACTCCGGTCGCCACTTACAGTCCAACATTCACTTCGCTGATTCGTACGTGACAATCGAACTTACCGCCCGCTCGCCCGTACTGGGCCAGCTCTATGGAAATGCTAGTGCCACGTGGACAGCTGAGTGACAGCTGTTCTGAATCGCATCCGGCACGCTGGTACGTCCGCAAGGTGGCCGCCAGCAGGGCTGAAAGCAAACATTGCCAAAGTGAGGCTGCATTAATATATGAATGAGGCCGAAAGCAAAAGTCAAAAGAGAGAAATAAACTAACTAAAATAAAAAACAAAAAAAACCATTCACAAAACGCATATCAAATGCAAACATTGATTCAGCTACATGTAGAATTTCGCATTGTTAGTTAAATTAAAGATTGCCAGGCACATATCCCCAGCTCAAAGTGAACTCAATGGTATGTGCGTCAATATGCTTTTGGCACTCGAATTCGGGTGGATTAAAAAACAAAAAAATGTTATTTTAGAAAATCTCAATGTGAGTGTATTGTTAAAAAAATATATTGATTCGTTTGTCTGCCTTGAATGGGCCTAGTTTTATTTTGCCATATATCATATCAATATCAATTTATTACCTAAATTATTTTAGCTTTTTTATTTTTATTAAATTTGATATTTTTGTAATTTTTTAGAAATTTTTGTATGATCAAAATCTTATGCAAAGTTTATATATTTTTTTATAATCATTAAAAAACTTAATTAATTTAATTTTTCAAGATTAAAGTTTATCAAAAAGCATCCACACTTCGGTGACATAAAGTTTGCCTTTCTTTCTTGCTTCTGTCGACATATTCAACCAATTTTATCGTTTCGTATTTTTAAGGCAACAGAAAAATCAATCAATTAAATTTGGCACACGTATAAAAATTGGGTTATTTTTCAAGGAATTGCATTCGACATTAATAAACTCTATCAAGCTAAATTAAATTAGAATAGCTCGACATTGTGGCAAGAAGATGTGGTATCGACTTGTCGAATATTGTGAATTTATTTTTGTTTTTCAAATATATGTATATATACTTTTTTTTTCATTTCGTCCTTCTCTATTGGGTATACAATGCACAAGTCCTAGAGAATGCTACTGAATTTCTCAATTGAAATGCCATTGGAGCAATGGTTTTGAATTCATTGCTTTGTCGGTGGTTAAGTAACAGAAAAATACAACAGCGAGCGAAATTAATTGTGTTTGTTATGAACGTTAAACGAAATGGAATTGATGCGCACTCAAGTGTGGCACTGTGGCAGGTAATGCCGCAGTGTCTAATGGAAAAATAGTCTTGAAGTAAATTGAATTTCCATTATGCAATCGTTCAGTCTTCTAACTTAACTGACACTTGACACCTAAGCAAACTCAGACATTCAATTTCATGTGAAATTATTTTTCAAGTGTTTTTCCTTTTTTTTTTATTTCACTTTTCCAGCGGAAAAAAAATGGTGTGCCATTTGTTTCTGTTTATTGTACATTTCTCTTATCCACTTTAGAGGCGACAACGTTGATGGGGCATCCTCTGAGCCACTGACTTCATTACCCAAATTGTTTGCCCATGTGTGTCTGTGTGTGTGTGTGTGTATGCAAAAGTGTGCGAAAATGTGTGTATGCATAAGTAAGTGTTTACACTACAAAACAAATGCCTTACAACGGCTGCCAAAAAAGGGGGTAATACGGGCATTAGGGGGATAGAAGGTGGTTTGACAATGTGTGCTACGAGTGCGACTAGCAATTCGAGTAGAAAACGCCAACAGCATGGCGGGCGGTATATGTATGCATACGTGTGTGTGTGTGTGTGTGTGTGTGTGTGTGTGTGTGTGTGTGTATGTAGCACATGTGCGGCACACACATGAATAATATACAATTTGTATATATTTGCGTATATTTGTATGTATTTGTATTCATTTGTATACGTTCATCTAGCATTTCCATTATTGAAAACCAATTTTCCACCCGAAACACGCTCCGGCGTATAGTTCGATATATTGTGTATTGAATTGCGAATAGTCATCGCATAACAAAGGCCATATCATATGATCATAAAGTTGTCAAAACTGCAACTGTAATACGATTTGAATGGGGTTCCCTGGGATGTTGCGTAATCTGAACTTGATAATTGTGCCCCTCCCCAACACGTTATAAAGCACTCTGACAACCTGGAGGTAACAATCCTTCTGGAGCATCTTAATAATTGTAATTGCGCACTGGTTGCGGCCATTAGAGAGCCAGGGATGCTTCTGTTAAGGAGCCGCAGTTACAGTCCCACCGGCAGGAGCATCGGTAACTGGGCACAAAGTACGCATTACACGTATGCACGTTTATGGCACCCCTAAATCAGCAGCAGCCGGGCGACGTTTGCTCAACAGTTTACGAGCGCTAAGGAGCGCCTCCCCCCTAGGGCGCAGTCCCAGCAGGCACTCCACGCGGACGGCTCATGCAAATTTATGCGACATAAAATGATAATAACTCTTTCACTTTTCATAATTTTGGTAAGCATTTACCTGGTTGTTTAGCTGAACAAACCTCGACAGCTACCGCAAGCAGCCGAACAGAAGTGTTTTAATATTGAGAACAAGCGAGACGCGAGACGGCCAACATGATACCCTGCCCTGTAGCTAGAAGAAATGCTACTCGAATAAGCACTAAAGCATTTTAAGTGATTTAAATTATTTTCCTAATCTAAATATATCCTCGAACAAAGAGTTTATCAAAACTTTTTTCGTATTGTTTTTATTTTTAGATTCACATCTGGCATATCCTTGTTTGTTTCCTTGTTGTTGGTTACAGGGTATGACGAGGGGAGAAAACCAAAAGAAGGGTATTAACGACCCTGCGGCTTCTGCTTGTGCGCGTGTGTGAGGCCATAGAGTTGAGGCGGCTGAAAGTTGAAGATGGTGCCGCCTACTCAGCCATTGTTAAGGACTGTTGAGTCACTCGTGTGCGAGTGTTCAGCATTCTGTCGCCCCCAGTTAAATTTTACAGCTCAAGCAAGACACTAAAAGGCATCGTATATGACAAAGGCACAAGGACAACAACATGCCACCGACACCTCCATCTCCAGGCCTACTGTTGCCGCCCAGCCACAGATGAAAGATTAAAGCACATCTTAATGCGAAGCGACGCTGGGAAATGTGAAACAAGCGCGTAGGCCGTGAAAGTTTCCGTTATCAACGCGACCCAAGGCGCCAGTCGCACTCCCAAGTACGGGGGCTCGCCTGACTCTATGATTAGGTGGGCGGGTCCGCCTGGCATATGTATACAAATACCAATGTCTACGTGTGCCTTATCTATCGAAAAATATTAAAAAAATAAATAAAGAAAAGCAGAATCAACGCACACACACACACAGAAACATACATTATATGTATGTACATCCGAACAGCAATTGAATATTTATGGCAAGTGCGAGTCGCTAAAGTTCGCTATTAACGACGCGCCATTTAATGGCTGCTGCGACAACACATAAATCGGAAGTTTCGACCGAGCTGGTATGGCTGACATGTTTATCTACCTCGGCCTTGAAATTAATGATCCAGACCGTTAAGCACTTAAAAAGAAAGTTGGTGAAAATATTTATTAATTACACGCGTTGCCAAGTTCATGGCTCTGCTCATGTGAGCGTGAAATTTGTCGATGCCTGCGATTTTCTTTTAAGTGCACTTGAAAATGGTTGCCAGCTCTCTTATACAGACAGTTATACGACCCGCGTAGTATAAGAGAACCGTGTTGACACAGCACACCTTTTGGCCAATGCTTCACACTCAAATATTTCTGTGCGAGTGTCGAATGAATAAAATATAATGTACATATATATAGTAATGAAACGCATTAAATATTTTCATTTCATTTTCATTTCAATCTCTATCGACGAATAATTAATTTTGAGAAACTTTTTCAATCTGACGACGGCTCCAATCGATAAACTCAGCGCATATTGAAAGCTGCTGACAGAGAAGCAAAGATTCTGAAGTGCGTCATCTTTTGCAACGACAGCGAAAAAGAGAAGAAGAATTTTATAGCAAAGTCTATCCTATATGTGTGGGGGTTTTTATACTCTGTATACATAGTGCAAACTATATGTGGAAAATAAAGCAAATGGAAAATAAAACATGAATTTTATGTTGCCAGCTAATAAAGATTTCCATTCGGATGAACAAACACTGAAGATTAAATACCCTGGCATGGGACTCAGAAGTGAATTTATAAATAACATACATAACAAGATAATAGAATGATAATATAATTTTATATTACTCTAACCCAAGATATTTAGAAACTAATACTTATCGATTCTTTCTAAAATGCTTAGGCAATGTAATATAAAGTATAAGTAAAAAATAAAAAAACAAATATCTTGATAAAAAAAAATTTTTTTAACTGATAAAATTCAGTAATCTTGCCTCTGATTATATAGCAGATTAATTGATAATTTAATAATTAATTTTTATTATATTATTTAAAAATATCCCAATAATTCCTATAGTCGGTATATAATATAACGTTTTGATACTATCAAGCATGCCTATAAAAGTATACTAAAATGAAAACGCATTTTGAAAAAGAAATGAGTTTAATTGATGATATTTACTATTACACGTTTAATGAAAAATTAAAATACCCTTAAGAAAAGTATTCAAATTATTCGGCGCATACATACATATAAATCTATGCCTGTATATATGTATGTATGCCCATAAGAGTATTGAGATAAGTAATCGCAAAGTAGTTCATGGTCATGATTCAACATTCATGACAATGGAACGAAGATTGGCAGGCATCTCTATTCAAGTATCTACTCTTGACGGGCAGTTAATTAATGTGGTTTAATTTATGAATGTTTGCTTCGGCTACCCTATTAATCATTAATGACGAACATAAATATTTGGTCGCTCTCGCTTTTCAGATCATTTGTGAAACTTTGTCCGTGGAAAATATTTGGTTTTGGCCGCTTTCAACACAAACTGGACAACGAGAAATACACAAAGGCCATAAACAGCCACTTTCAGTGTGTATTTGCGCTTAATTATGATTTATATACAAATACATAAATACATATTCAACTATATAGATATATATATTTATATTTGGTAGCGGGAAAATCGCCAGATGAGTTCATCTAGCTGGGAGGGGGCAGCGTGGGAGGGGTAACTTGGCGCCTGCATTTGCGCCGGGCATTAGCTAAAAAGCGTCACAGCATCCCAACTTATGGGAGCGGAGTGGTCGGAGCGATAGCGGACGGTTATTGCTGCAGATAAAACGCAAAACCGACGCGAATTTCTACATGTAGATGTGGCTGAATTGTGAACAAAATAAAAAGGAAACGCAAAAAAAAAAGAGAGAATAAAACAAAACATTTACCCAAAGGATCAACTCGATAAATAACTTCCGGCATGACGGGCCGCGTCAGCAGGCACACAGCAGCCAGCAGCCAGGCGACTCTGCTCCAGCCATGGCCCCAGGAGCACTCGTTGTGCACGTGCCGACATTTGCTAGGTTGCTGCTGTAGCTGTGGTCGATCCAGAGCAGGATGCTGGCAGCGCTGCCATTGCAGATGCTGTGCGGGATTTGGCTCCGGCTCGGCCATTGCCACCGGCCAGAGTTGATTTGCTTGTTCTTTGTTGTTGTTGCTGGAGTTGTTGTTGCCTTGCTATTGGCTGATATTGGTGTCGACTGTGTGTATGTTATCGTTGTTTAGCGTCCGCTGTTGATTTGCTATTCTTTATGGTCGATTTTATTGTGCACCCTCAGATTTTGACAATTTGCATTTTTTGAATTTTCATATTTTATTGTTATCATCATCAACGATGGCGTCGTACATACATACATGCATACATACATATATGTTGGCTCTTACGGCTGGTCAATATATGTGCTCCCATTCATGCTGATGCTCATATTCATATTGGCATTCATGCTCGGCGTATTCATGGCGCTCTCATCGCTGGATCGATCAAATACCATCTGCTGTCGGTGGGAAGTTGCAATGAATAACACTTTGTTTTATGTACTTTTCAAATGTATGTTGCCAACCATTAAATATTTATTTTATAGCGTAATTGTATAACGACGCTTCATTGTGTGATTTTAGCATTATGCTCGATATGCTTTAAATTGTAATGCTGCTTGCTATTCGCCCCGCTGCCAAAACAATTAATTGCATTTTATCAGCCTTTCGGGCGTGGTTTGGTTTTTATTTTCATTTATTTGCTTAAAGTGTATATAAATTTTTTGTTTATATTAATTTATTACTGCACATTGGTTCGTGGTACACATGAAAACAAAAAATGTAAACTGAATTTCATTACTCGTTACTGATAACTCGATTATTGAACAAGCGAAAAAGGCAGCCGCAGCATTCGCTTTGAACATTTTTTATTTGCTTAACGATGGAATAAATTATTAAATTATTTATTTTTTCAATTGCACGCCGCGTCTTAATTGGGTTTGGGGGTATTTATTGAATTCGATATTAATTTGAAATTAAAACAAATTTCGCCACTGAAATCACAATTAATTAGTTTGGTTTCAACTCTTCTTTTTTTTGCGATTTTTTTCTGTCGTTTTTATTATTTTTTTATTTTTATTTTGCACACCCGAAAGCGATTCGTTAACAATTATAATAGCAAATAAGTAGAGCAGGATTATGGGTGGAATCCTTCTGGTTCTGTCACTTTCCGCTTAATCCCCTTTGGGCGGCGGGCTTGTTTCATCATGCAAATTTAACCGCCAGTTGAAATGGGTCCTAATTAATTTGGCTAATGGCGACAAGACTTCGCTTGACTAATAACCAACATATTAAGATAAAAACTCAATTTCGTCTAAAATTATCTCAGCTTGACAAGCTGGAAGCTTGTCACCTCTCCGAACTCAAAGTCGGAACTTTTTAAGCAATTTTTTCGCTCTGGGCTAGCCTAACGCACGCAATTTAAATGAAATAATAAAGGCAGACTTTTAATTCCAATCCCAAACAAGAATGCATACATTCTCTTTGTGGCCTGCTCTTGTTTTCTTACACTCTACAGCCTGGCACAGATTTTCTGTTTTTAGTTTGAGCCGAACAAAAATATACATTTTTCTTTGGCTCGTTGCAGTTTTGTATTTTGTCAGCTGGCAACTATGCTAGATTGTGTTCACTAAATTGCTCTTTTTTTTTGTGATTTTCCATCCAGTTCAGTATCCCAGGCGACGGACACTCAAAGTTCTTGCCCAAATGTGGGCTGTGGCTATACTGGCTAGATTAAAAGTACACAAAAGGTATCAATTGTGTTCATTTATCCATGAAATTCTAACAGTGATGTGCGGCTAGCCAGCAACAGCCAGAACCCTTCGAGATGAGTAATGGGCATCTATCTAACAAACACACATACATATACACACGCCCAACAAAAAACACACGCACCGCAAAATGCAAGGCTTCAAGTATTTGTTGTTTGGCTAGTTTTGCTCTTTTTTTGTGTGTGGGGGGAGGGGAGAGCATTGGGAAGTACTGGTTACATCGAGTTAGGGGTTTTTGTTAAGTCTGTAAAAGATGCGAGCTGTTTGACAAAACATTCATTAACTGACACTTTTGGACGTCAGGCCCAAACATGTCCAAGCCGGAAAGCTGATGCCCGGCTTGAAGGAGCGACGCCTGAGCAGAAGCTGATGAAAGCCGAACCCGAGAAAATGGTTTTGCTTGCTAGGGGAACGGGTTGAGTATTAAGCGTGTAGAGACCAAACAAATCCCTTGTTATTCTGAGAGCTATGACTGAGTGTGTTGGCTGAAAGCACACACTAGCACACACTTAGACAAGCACTCACACTCACACTCACACTCACACTTGCAATTCCACTCCCACTCACACGAACACGCACACACGTGCATATGCTTAGCTGGCCCCGCTTGGCTGGCAAATGCTTCTTTATGTTGGCTTAATGTATTTCTCAACGTTTTCTTATTGTTCGCCCGCAAGAAGCCCAAAAACCGCAAACTTTCGAAAGCAAACTTCATATTTTGCAAACTGAGCGGAAAGTGCTTCGTGCCCGGCCCGCACACGCCGCACATGGCCAACGCCATGGAACCCTCTGCTGCCACTAGTGACACCATTATAGATCCTTCTAGGAGCTGCAGCTGCAGACGGCTCGGCATCGGGCCGAGGCACGAGGCACGAGCACGGGCTGGGGCATGGACTGGGGCATGGGCATGGGCAGCGCAGTCGGGGTTTGTCTTTGGTTCGCCTTTGTATCTGTATCTGAATCTGTCGGATTTTGACGTGCCGTCGCAGGCGTTTTTAGTTGATTTTGCTTTTGGCCATTGGTGCTTGTTGAAGGTTTTGTAGTGGCTGTTGCAGCCACCACTCATGATGATGAACTTTCCGCTGAACTTTGGTTTATGGCTTTTCCATGTTTTGCTTTCTTTTTGCAGCTACAGAAATTAATATATACGAATATTTTAACTTTCATCTTGGCCGGCATCCGCTGCCGCAAGCTGCAAGCAAGTCCACTTGAGGGCGAAGCATGTTGGGGTTTTTTTTTTTTCTTTTCGTTTTCTGTTTTCTTATTGAGTTGGGCTTGTGGTTAGGGCAGCGCACTGGAAAGTACGAACTAGACGGATGTTAGCTGTTGCCACTAACAAGTCGGGCTGCGTATAGTTTATTTATTTGAATTTATTTAAGCGTAAACTTGCGCTCGTAATTTGCTCATCTTTTGTGCTCAGTTCAATTTAGCGGAAAATTGAATTCATATTGAAATTTGTCGGTCAGCGAACTTAAATGCCGCCACCAAAATGCCATGGAAAATGGCCAGCCTGTCGGTTTTTTTGCTGTTGTTGTTTGTTTGTGCGATTTGTATATAGAGACGATTGAAATCAATCGCGCTTTCAACATACACTCGCACGCGCTGAACTAGTTAGCCACAAAACACAAAAATTCAGAGGCATAAAACTCATCAGCGGTTTTTGGCCGCAGCCAGTTGAAAATGCATCGAAAAATGTGTGAAATTTGTACGTGATGCGAGTGTAAATTTAAATTATAGTCGGTGCACTGCTCGCTGATTGATGCAGTTCATCGCTGCAGCTAGCCCGAATGCAATGTGAAATTGGGCATAAGGCCAAGTTGGTTCGCATCAACAGCAATTTACCTTTGCAATGCAGTTTGATTTGCCCAAAATATGGCTGGCTGACAAGGTACGTGTATACACATACATATATGTATTTGTATTTTCATCTTCAGTGCGCTCATAAATCTCTTACAACTGGGCAAATTGGTCCAAAATACAAAATTCATATTCACAGACTGTGATTGATGGCCTCGGCAGATAGGATTCCGAATATGGTAATTTTCGTTGTTTTAGATAGATAGACAGATAGAAGATGAAGGAGCAGAACCCTTTTGCTATGCCGGCTGTCGACAACAGTGTTCGAAAGAGATAAATGCACGCTTAAGGAATCTGAAACGGCTTTCAGAGGTCTAAATCAAAATTATGGCTTAACGTCAGCAGACCCAACGGGGATTGAAAACTTTTCGTAGGTGGTTACCGAGAAAGTGCGTGTGTGCGAGAGAGAGATAATGCTAGAGAGAGAGAGAGAGAGTGGTGTAGAGCGAGTGCGGTTGCATGGGGCTGCTGGGCAGTGAGCAAGGTAAATATTTATTGGCTCAATAATTTGGCAACATTTCGCAGGATTAATGTGCAAATTCCAGCACCATAAATTATTTCCAGGCATATTCCTAAATTTTATTAAATAAATAACGAAAAAAAGAGCCCGTCGCAATCACGAAAAATACGTACGTGTATGTGTGTGTGAGTGAATGAGTTGGGGGCGTTGGATTTTGTTTATTTTTTTTTTTACTTTTTTGTGCAAGGACACGCAGCCATAATAAAAACTTGTTGAAAAATTTACGAGCCGAGCAGCATCAAAGGACAAATCGGACGAAACAGGCCCAGGCAATTGGCCACGTGAGCAACCGCTGGCCGGCTTCTGGTCACGTTCCGGTCGCTCGGCGGAACTCTCTTCCTATACCATTCCCTCCACGCCCAGGCAGAATTCCAAGCGCAGGCACGAGGAGGTAGATGTGGGCGGTGGGCGGTGCGCAGTGGGTGGTGGGCGGTGGCCGTGGGCATGGGAATGAGGCAACGACAAGGGCGTGTTTATTTATGTCCTGCCCACCGCTGAAAACTTTAGTCGTTGTACGTGTCAAAAACTTTTGACAGTGCAATGCCTCTCTCCGACTCAAGGAGCCGCCAGCTGCAACTTGGGGCCCCAGCTGCGGGCCTATTAAACGGCACAGAGCACAGCGAAAGCGCCAACGCCGACTGTGTGTCGGTGGTACTGGAGGTGTCCAAAGTACGGACACTGACTAATTTGGTTAGCGGGTCTCGTACAGCCTTCATTGCTAACTAGAATGTGTTATTAAATAATGTTTGGTACATGCTCCACGTAGACAAAAATCACAAACCAGCCACGTGACAAGACCAGAGACATAGACGACGCTACCACTGCCCTCACACACTAAATAATTGATCAGGGTTCGTGCAAATCTCGGAGCATCTGCGCTGTGCGGAATATGCCCCATATTAAATGTGGCCTAGCGCAGGAGCGGAAAGACGTGAGAGTGGGAGAGGGGGAGAGTGGGAGAGCGAGCTAACTGCCCGGGCTTAGGCTTGATGAGGGCATAGTTAGTCCAGTCATGCTGACCACAATTGCCTTTGTCCTTTATTACTTTTACAGCGTGGGTTTTTATGCACGGGCTCAGGCATTAATCTCTCGCTACGCCAAATGAAAGTGTGCCGGGGCTTTGCCATGATATTTCAATAAAGGTAGCGGCGAGCTTTACTTAATTTCCAAACAATTGTAATTAATTTTGCTGGAATTCTGTTGGTGGTATTTTTCGGGCATATCTATTGAATTATTTGATATCTCTTTCAGCTATTTCCAGAAAAACGAAAAACTCATCCTAACAAGTGCACGAAAAATGTTATTAATGCCAAAAATGTAACATCGTGGCCACCTCAAACTGTACCCATAGAGGTACCTGTACCTGCAGCAGTTCCTTTGCCTTTACCTGGGCACATCTTACACACATTATATGAAAATATACGCGCTCATATAATAAAGTGCGTGAGCCACAAAATAACATAAAATGAAATAAAATGAAATAAAATAAAAAGCAAAGGAAAACAAACGAGTGAAACTTAACAAAAAGTGGTTCGTGGCATCAAGGGCAAAAACATACATTTTCCGCTTTACGATGGCATTTGGCGAAAGTAAAATGAAAGGGGCCCGGAACGGCCATAAGATGGCGTGAGGCGATGGTCATGCGGACGGGACGCTGCGCAGCTGCGTCAAATGGCGAAAGAACAAAGCGCCAGCAGCCGCCCTGGTGGAGTCCAAAGCTGGAGCAGACGAACTACTACATATTCGAAAGCGCCGAGTCGAGGACAAACACCACGAACTGCCAGCTGAACAGCTGAGGCAAGTAGCGAGCAGCAAGCAGCAAGCAGCAAGCGGGTTGTGGCGGGGCCAGACGGGGAAGCCGGCGGTGAAATGTTGGCTCTGTTGAAGGCAATAAAATGAAATTACAACTTAATTGTCATAAATAATTCAGGAGATTCCTTGGCAGCGTCGAAAACTCTGCGTTGCGAACGAAATCAGAACGACCCGCAAATACACCCCATCCCTGCCGCCCCGACTCCTGCTCGGCTACTCCATCTAAGAGCAAAGCTCGTCCACCTTCAACGCTGGCGCTTAACGAACATTTTAAAGCCAGCTGCTGATTAAAGTGAACGAATTCGTTCGAGGCAGCTGCAGGAGCAATATTATGTGTTTTATTATTAACAAAGTTAATCCCCTGACCTAGTTACGTTGACTCAACAGACACACTCACACATACACACACACCCACACAGACAACTCGATGGGGAATCGCTGCTGAGTCTCTATCAGATCAACTGCATGAATATAATATTAGCAGAGCTTCACAAAATAAACAGCTGATTACAACCTGATCAAATCGCAAACGTGGCCAGGAGCCAGAAGTCAGAAGTCAACAGGGAAAAGCAAAAAGCGAAACGGGAAAAGGGAAAAGTCAAAAGTCGAATGGCAATTAAATTGAAATTGATTTAATTGCAATCAATTTACGGTATTGCTTATCCAGCCACATGTCAGGCTATTTCATTATTTTCAATTGGCCTTATTTAGCAGATTTTCGACAGGAATCGCATGTGTGCGAGCTGTCCCTTGGCTGTTGCATATTCGTCTATGACAGATTCCCTCAATTATGCAGAGAATATTGTTTGGGCCGATGCCAAACAAAACAACAAGTAAATAATGGTAAATTAGCAAAATGACAAAAGTTCTACAACAATCACACACACGCACACGCGCGCACGCACGCATATACTTGGTAGGCCCACAATTTGGAGGGGTTCGGTAAGCAGCTCCTGATTGCCAGTTAAGAATGTGCAAACAAGCAAACAAACCAACCGTCGCGACGGCAGGGTCTGATTGTGATTGTTAGAAGCTGGGGCGAACATCAGCAGCAGAACCAGCAGAACGAGCAGGAGCAGGAGCAGGAGCAGGAACAGTAGTTGGAGCAGGAGCTGGAGATGGAGCTGGAGCGGGAACGATGCGAAGGCATAGAATTGGTTAAGGGACAAGAAACTGCTTACGAAAACAAAAAGAAAATATAACATGTGTTCAATGCGATGTGAACACACGCTGCGGGTCCTCGCTGCCACCGAAAAGGGGAACATCATATTTCTATTGCTCCCCTTGTGCCCGGTGGGATCCGGTGACTGGCGGCCGGCACTGGAGGCCTTTAAAAAGTAACACTGTGTCGAGCAAACAATCGAACAATTTATTTTGGTTTAATAATAATAAAGAAGGCACAGAAAAGAATGAAAAACTGGAGTAAATGGCGAAACGAGGAAAAGTGCAAACCAAGTGAAAACCCCGGAAAATGTATATAAATGCCCATCAGCAGCTGGAAGGCGACTCCTTTATTTTGCCCTCAACGCATCCACATGCTGTGTGTATATATTAAAAAAGTGAAATATAAAAATAATGTAAATAAACCATTCGCAAATGTACAATGAAAGAAAAACAATGTTAAAAGGAGGGCAGCAGAAACAGTGACTGTGTATAACTGTGTATAAGTAAAAGAAAGCAAGTAATTGCCTACGCCACTTTGTATGCGTCTTGAAGATACCCTAGAGTGGGACAACTTTTATTATTATTAATATGCTCGATTTGTAGATGGGGGTGCTTTGAATGGAGAAATTGGAAAGTATAAGGTGCCCTAGACTGAGAAGCTGCAGACAATTTATTAATTGAGACGTAGTCAAAAAGAGAAAGGTTTTAAAAGGGTCTATAAATAAATTTGTAAGTGAGATTCAGAGTCGTAAAGTGATTTATGTGAGAATTAGTCTGACAAAGTCAAATAAAAATCTGTAAACACGTAAAGTAATGCTTTTCTGGATAGAGAATCTTCAGACCACTCTTAACATGGAAAACGCAGAAAGCTTTTTCATATGCCACAGATATCATAGTTAAGCAATTTGTATAAATCAAAGCAACCTTTGCTATTTTTTAATACTTCATATTGCGAATCAGACTACCTTCCGCGTGCTTAATGCATTTACAGGGTATTTGACTTGCGCATGTATCAATGCAGGCATTAAGCTCGGGTTAAAACATGCTTAAAAACAAAAAAAAAAAAAAAGTATTTAAAAACGGTATTTTACTAGCAGTTATTAAAAATGTAATATAAAATATGGATGTACTACTGCATGAGTGTATTTTAAAGAGGAAAACACATTTAATATTAATTCCATTTAATGTTGCTTTCAACTTTATAAAGGCCAAAAACATATCAAAGGAGTTAATGTGTTCAACGTAAATGTCTGAGCTGCCTGTTTGCATATGACAGCATTGTGTGGGGATATGTGTTGTCTACGCATCAATTTGCATTAACCAGGCCAGGTTAGTAACTGAGATTCTATTGTGTTGGTGGGGTGCCATAGGTGGTAGTAATCATAAATCGTATCCTGGCAACTAGTCAACTCCACTTCAAGTATTAACATATATACCTATATCAAGTGGATTAATGAGCTCATGCTCCTTTATACGTTGGCTCGTGCTCCTAAGTTGGCTTGAGATGCCCTTTGAGTGCAAACAGCATTTTTATTAGCAGCTAGCTGCAAGTTGCATGTTGCATGCTTGCATGCTTGCTGCATGCTTGCTGCTTAGCTACGGATTGCCTGTCTGTCCGTAATAAGATTGTTTAGGGAAGCATGATATGATTATGCTTAAAGTTGCTGAAAATCCAAGCACGTAATTAACTCAGTACTGACTGAGATTTCAGTTTGGCGCCCAGACTTTTTGGCTTTGGCGGCAGGCGTCCCCATTTTCCGTTGGATACTTTCTCATCTTTCGCGATAAACTTGCGATAATTTAATTACACGCGCTGCTCGAAACTGATGCTGTCCGCGATAAATTCAGTCGAAGGCGGGGCCGATGGCGCCGACAGAGGGAAGGGGACGGCCGTCGGGATTTGTGACAGTGACAGAGACATGACTGGGAGTGGCTCGAGTGCCACTGGCAGTGGCAGTGGCAGTGGCATAGCTACAGCTACTGCTACAACGACAGTGACATCGTTTTGCGACTGCGGTAAGTGGCAGCAATGTAAATTACGCGTATTAATATCAATTTATAATCTGAATCCAAAAACCGAACGGGAAATAAAAAAGAAAAAATATAACGAATTTTCGCACAGTCAGGATGCCGGCGATGATGCTGCAAATCCGTGATAAATCCTTAAAAATTACTTTTAATTTCGCAACGGAGAATGCAAAGCCTCAAATTGATGCGGCAGCCAGACGGGGCTTCTTCTTTTTCTTCGCCTCCTCGTTCCAACACCCTTCCCCCACCGTGCTGCTGCACTGTGCACAGCGAAACTGAGATTGAGACAGACAGCGAGAAGAAGCCCTCTGCACCGCCAGTTAGCCAGCCACTCGGCCCGAGTATAAACCGTGGAGGAGGGCCGCATCTAGATTAAAATAAGTCGAGCGATGAAAATAGATTACGCGCGTATTTTGCGAATGATGCGGCCCTACGAAGCAACGCAGACGCTGTCGGCCGTCGGCCGTCGGCGTTGTCGTCGACGTCGACGTCTATGCCTCTGTTTGCCGGCAACGTCAGCAGAGGCGTGAAAAATCCCCCCAATTTAATTTGAGTTTCCCGTTGTTGGCGTCCCTTTGTTTGATTAGTCGATTTTGTGGACTTTGGCGCTAATTGTGCACAACGCAATCACACAACAGCTCAGCTGTGTGTATGCGAGGGTGTGTGTGTTTGTGTGTTGCATATACAATTTGTTAAAGTGCGTTCGGTAGGGGTAAAAAAAAAACAGGCAGGACCGCATCCGTTTATGCTAATCAATTCGAGTTGGCTAGCGCATATAAGAGAGCTCACATTCACACTCACACTCTTACACACATTCACACGAGAACGCACAAGCACACACACACTCTCACCCGCTCACACATGCACACGTGCACAATGAAACATTCTGTTGCCGTTATTTTCGCAATATTTGCATAATTGCTTTTGTTGCTTTCGTTTTGTCGGCTTTGGCTCGACGCTCGGCGCTCGTTGTGTGCCAAATATTTATACATCGCCACGGTGGCAGCAGCCACTGTCGCTGGCTGAGCAGGCAGCGCCTCAGTCTAGGTGGACGCCTCTGGGCTGCGGTCGCACAATTTTTGGCCAATTTCACAAGTTGCACTCTGCGGCGATAGCGCGCACACACACTCGCACACAGTGGCACACACTCAGCTACAGGCAGAGGCACAGGCACACATACACACACACACACACAAACAAGGCATTAGCATATTATAATTAGCACGTTTCCACTGGGCCGAGTGGCATATTTTATACGCATTGCACAAATAACACGGCAAGGCGCACCGCACCGGGGCGGAGGCAGTTGCCGCATTGCGTTTATTGGCAGGATTTAAGGCGACGCCGGAACGGAAAGGCACGGAGCGGAGGCGAACGCGAATGTGGAGATGCTGATAGAGACGGGCAAAGATACGCGGCTCTCACGGCATTTTGGCGCTCTACTTTTGAAATTCGCGACCGCAAACGCTTTGCTTGCCAAAAACGCCGAACGCCGAACACTCACGAGCTTTGGCCACCCCGCTGCGGCGACTGCTATTGCCGATGGCCTTCGAACGTGTCAACAGCATCTGTGGTGATGCTGATGTCACGCCGACAGCAACAGCGACAGCGACAGCGACAGAGGGCAGCGGACGAGGGCAGCAGCGGTAATAGCAGAAGGAAGAACACCAGCAGCAGGAGCAGCACCAGCACAGCCAGCGATAGGCACACAACACTTACAGTACGAACGATGGGAACGTCGGGCGCCCATTACGAACACATCAAGTAGAAGAGCAGCAACCGCGCGTCGATGTCTACGTATCCACTGGTCCCGTTAGACTGGCGCGCTTCCCTCACGAGCACGCACAATGAGCCGTACGACACTGGCAACAAACTTGCCAGCGCTCGTGCTCAGAGTGAGAGAGAGAGAGAGCGCCGAAAAGCGATTTCAACCCTTAGCAACATTAGCTCGGCAACATGTTGCTAACGCTTGCTATGATCCAAGAGTGAAAGCAGGAGATCAATTGAAAGTTGTTATGTTGAGAGAACAAACGAATGGGTGTTCTGTTTAATTTATGAATAGTAGGTTATATTTGTAGCTAAGCCAATCAATGATTAATTTGTCATATTATCAATAAATTATTTGAATTTACAAATGAAATATACAATATCATGTTATGCAATGAAACGTAACTTGATTTGTCTATGTTTTCTATTTTATTAATATTATTCATATTATTACTTTTTTTTTTTAAAGTATGAGTACAAATCAATAAATAAAGTATATAATTCATACGATTAACTCTCTCACCATAGCAATCTAAAGTGCGCAAATATAATTTAAAATAATTATTCATTCATTGCCGTACAACGAGGAAAACAAATATGCTAAAAACCAAAGCTGCATTATTCGTATACTCATGCATTCTGAGTATATAAATAATACAGCTAATTTGTTGACTATTTTAAACACTTTTAGCCCCGTTTTATTGTGCAGGTCAGAGCTAAAGTATTTTAAACTTTCGTGAATGCTTGGCAATTGTTGTTTTCCTCTCTCACTCTCTAGACTCATACTGCACATGTTGCCAGCAGCATGTTGCTAAGCGCAACATGTTGCCTGCCGAGTGAGTGCCAGCAAGAGAGAGACTTTATTTGGAAACTCTTATACCAGAATGCGCAACACATTTTCTAACGGTCACTCCAACTGGCCATATTAGACGTTTTGAAGACCTAATTTAATTCTAATTTATGTAACTATTGACAACAACAGGGTGTTAAGAGAAACTCTTTTCACGTGTGTGAACTGTAAACAACCAATTGGACCAATGTGAATTAAATGAAGAGCTTCGAGTGTCTGGCAATGTGAGCTCAAGTCTTCATTCATTAAATGAAATTAATGGAATGCCATTGTTCATTTTCCTTTTTCCATGAAATAATTCAGTTGAGCATTATTAGCCAAGCAATTGACGTTGACAATGATTTTTTCTCTTTACATTCAATTTAGAGCTAAATGTGTTTCTCCTGCACACACATTACACATGAATCAATGCAAACTTCATTTTGGCTGGCTTTCAATGTACATATGTATGTATGTATGTATGTATGTATGTATGTATGTATGCAACTCTTAAATAGTAAGTACTACTTACACACACGTTGCTGCTGCCACATGTAAACAGAACTATACAACAATGTCCTTATGTGCACTTGGGCGACTGTATGTGTGCGTGAGTGGAGGACTTGATAAAATGAATTTGAATCATGTCTAAGCAGGCGATTCTCATGACTGTCAGACGCTCCGGGCCATTTGCATAAGACCAAGATAAATATATTCCGATTGCCGACCCACAGACAATGTCAGGCGCTGATCGACCGGTTAAAGGTTAACATGCCGCCACGTGCACATACACATACATGCATACACACATATGTATATGTGTATGCAGATATGTGTTTGTTGAACCTGAGGCCAAGCCTTTGGCCTGTTTATTTGTGTCGCTGGGTCGATTGAGCATCGGTGATTAAATCGATGCGGTGTTACGTCTGATTGAAATTTCGCCATCCGATATGCATTCGAGTGATTGGTTTGGCAATTGTGATTGTGAGATGCGGATTTTAATTGCGATTCGACATTCATTTGACCATCCTCACACGCAGATACATATGTGTAAGCTCTGATTGAAGTAAATGCACTTATTTCGAATTTAATTCGAATGACATGTATTTGCATATAACATATGTATGCATGCAGGCATGCATGGACTTCATTTGATATACTATATGTATATGTATTGCACATATGTGTATATATAGGATGTGAAACGTACTGCCTTACCGAGTGAAGGTCGAGAGTCGTGGCCCAGTTAAGCAGATGCGTGAATTTATTCTCAGCCCTAAATGTGGAGGGAAGCAAATGAAAACTGTGACCAAACGGAGCGCTCAATCGCATCGAGTGATTTCATGTTTAAATGTACATATAATGAATATTCAACGACAGCCACCTATTTAAATGTTCATTTTGAATAAATTATTGTTTGGTAAACAATTGAATGTGGCGCCTACACGTTAAGCCCCATCCGCACTCTCGACTACTCTGGCCCTGGCTGGCTGGCTCTGGCTCTGGCTCTGGCTATGGCACTGCCTCTGGTCCTGGCTCTGAATCTGGCGCCGGAGTTGCCGTTGACGACGCGTCGTTTATCTTGGTGAAGCGGAAATTGCGGTTGAGTTCACGCTTAAAACTTTTGTTGCCAACTGATTATCGCTGACACGCCGTGAGCTCCAGCTCTGGCAACAACAAGTTGCAAGTATAGCTTACCCAATTTACAACACATACACACACACACACACATACATATACAGACGAATTTATATTGGCATAGGCATCTGTATGAGCGTGCGTGTGTGTGTGTATGTGCTGCTTTTGCATGGAAGCCCACATCGGGCACATTTGCCGTCTACTGTCGCAGAACGCCAAAATCAGGCAGCCAACTCTTTGCCAGTGGCCCGTCAGCTCGACAGTTTGGCGATAATTAATCAAGACCATCTGCATTCACAGGGCGTAAAAATGAAATGTCACAATAAAACCATTTGCGAGTCCTTTCCCATAGACATGGACAAAGCCCACCCAGAGCTACACCCACAGCCACCCACACACACACACACACACACACATACTTAGTCGAATAGCCGACACTAGCGACAATTAGCTTTTGTCAGAGGGCATGACAAACGGATTATATAAACGCCTCAATCATTGTGGCAGAGCGTAGAGTCCGCGACAAGAAGTCAAGGCAATGCCAAGCAAACCAACTGACAGACGGATGGACGGACGGTAAAATAAATGATTTACACAGAGAGAAATCTCGTATACATAATATAAGTGAAGGCCACCCAACAAAACATACACACACACATCTCTATAGACAAGTTTGCTTTATTATCGTACAAACGGACAAACAAGTTTTCATATTTCGATTTAGGAAACAATTACCAAAGGGAATACGTCTGCCATTCAAGCAAATTGAGCGTATGCCAAAGTGTTATATTTGATATTTATGTGCTGTCTACCTAGTCAACAAGCTTTTAGTAAGCAACACACATACATACATACATACATATATACATTTATGTATATGTATATAAGCAGGACATTCAGACAACTGTTTGTGTAAATGATGAATCCCTTTACGAACTTTGGCCTCGCCTGCACAGCGACTGCTCGGGGCGCGACACTTGTAAAGCTGTCACAACATTAATCAAATCGGGTAGTGCAAAACAAATGCATGCCATAAATTTACAGCTCAGTCGCCATGCGGCAATTGTGCGGTCCGTGTGGCTGGCCAGTGAAAGTATTAGTGAAAGTATGTCCTGATGAGCTTCACAGCTGTGCAACTCTCAGCAGCTCGTGCCATGGACTTGTGATAAATATACTCTCGTGCATACTGAATCGTTTAGGCAAGTGAAATCGCAGTTGAATTTACATGCCAGAGCTTTAGTGTTGCATCCGCCACACACACACACACACACACATATACATATATGTATGTATGTACGTGGCACAGAGACACATATATGGGCATGCGAATGGCTGTGCTGACGGTAAACAGCAATTGGGACTGCGATCAGCTCGTTGATGCGCAAGGACATTTGACTTTCCGGCTGTTGAGCATCTCGTTTAATGACGCAATGTCGTTGGCAATGATAATGATGCCGCTGCCGGCATCAGAGCCGACTGTGCCACAAATTTGCACCTGTCTGCCTGCTGGCTTGGCGGCGCGACAAGTTTGGCATGAAATTGAAGCTTACGCCGGAGGCCTCTCTGTACAAATGCCGTCACCAGCCCCGCCCGACTCGCAGGGACTTGATAAAAGATGAATCGAGTGCAGCTCAATTTTCTAAAAATGGACGCACATTTGGCCAAGAGCTATGTAGCACTCGCGCTCAATATCCTCATTTAAACAGGAGTTCCACACGTACAGCAAAGAGTAGAGAGCTATTCTCCTGCTGCTGCCCCTCACTGACAGAGTCGACAAATAATTCATGTTTACTTAACATTTCGCACAAATTGGCAGCCATAAAATAAACAAATTGGAAACTGTTCGTGTTCAAGCCAAATGCATTGTTAACGATAAGTCCCACCGCATGCAAAATGGCCATGTATAAATAATAAATATATGCGCATATACATACATATATATATAATGTATTTCTACATATTTACTCAGCATATTAAGCATATGCTGCTATGACTATCGACCTAATCATCTATTGTTTGCCAGCTGTTCACTTCTTTTATTTTAAATATTATTTTTATAATATTCGATAGCCGATTCATTATCATAATGCAAAAGTTAATAATTTGCATTTTATTCAAGAGCACATCTGTTTCTATTAGAGCGAATTATCTCTCAGCAGAACTGGAATTTGTTCGTTGGCTGATTTAATTTGATTGGATTTTGATATTGGTTTTTATGCGCAGCAAAAATAACTAAAACCCATCACACTAGAAAACTCATATTCTACAATCAAAATTTTAATAATAGAGAGAGCTGTAATTTGTATTTCACAACGGATTTCAATCAATTATGCAGTATATGATTTACTTATTCTACTGTTTCAGTTGCAATATCGAATGCGGAATATGAAAAAAAGAACGTATAAAAATTGTTTAGAATATTCGTGACGCTAGAGGCAAAATAGGAGACTCTCGTCCTATATACATATCTATATATAGTCATTAAACTCACATTTCCTATTTTCACTTGGTATACAAACTTATTAAAACACCTTGAAGAATCTCTTTATACAAGAAAAGGACGTTAGAGTAACATGTGAGACTCTTAGAATACAATTAAAATTATAGTAGAATTATTTACTTAATAGTCCTGCTGCAACAAGCGATTATTCGCACCAATAGTAGCACTGATCTGTCATGGAACCCCGGAATATATGTGGACATACGCTAAAGTAAATCAGAATATTTGTGCAAAATGCAGGGACAAAATGCCAATGGGTAGTCGAGGCGAATTGATAATGACATTAATGTTTCGCCATTGACGTTTTAAGCTCTCTTTGCGTAGGTGCATCCTACCAGGACGAGGGCGGAGTGTCAAACAGAGTTTGGAGTAGGGACAGCAGACAGCCGCAAGTGATTTCGCTTTGAACCAAGTTAAACACCTAACACGCTGTGAATCGCGAATCTCGGCAAATCCACTCATGTGGAATACACTTAATGTCCTCACATGCTGCCATACCGAAAGGAACCCAGAGAGAGAGAGAGAGATAGAGGGAGTGAGAGTGATGCAAGCAGAGAGTGCGAAAGATACGTCGACTACAGTCAGCGTCCTGGTTCTGCTGCTGGTCCGACCTGACGGGTTCTGCTCCCTAGTCCTGATGTGTTGAACACAAGAGCGGTGTGACTGGCGCTGCCTTCTCTTCCGCAATTGCGCCAAAAATAAATTACGTTGTGGAGGGCGACACCGACACCAACAGCCGCTCAACCGCTCACAAAGAAACAAACGAACACTTCTTTTTTTTTTTTTTTTTACATTCACACACCCACACATATGCGTGCTGATATGTATGTGTAACTAAGGCGACATGCTCCGAATCCTGCCGATCGACGTGGAGGGTAATGGCACATGACACGGACACAAGAGACGTGAGACGCGAGTCGCGGGATGGGGGATGCGGGACGGTCGGCAAGCAAGGGGTGACGGTGGGGAAGCGCGTCGGGCTATGGTGGCGGCACACCGCCTAATTCAGATTTTTGTGGGCCTGTCTGGGCTCTTCCTTTCGCTTATATCAGTCCCGCCCTGCCGCCTGTTGATAAGGCGGGATACGCTTGACGTTGAAGCATGCCATGTAGTTTTTCTTACCCAGCAAACAAGACACACACGTGAGTGAGGGTGCGGTTGTGCGTATGTATGAGTGTGTGAGTATGCGTGTGTGTGCGTATGTGTGTGAGACACACTTTCACTACAATGCGACACCACATACAGTGGGCTTGTCTGCTGACTTTTTTCCCAACATGTTTCGGCTGCTCCGCTGCTCGCTGCTCGTCTGCTTCGCTGTAACGATGAGCGGGAGCGTCTTGTTGGCGTTTTTGCCTTCCCTTCCGCTGTTCCGTTGAAGCCACGTGCGGCAAACTTGCCACTTCCATCGTCTGGCCCACACGTGCAGCTGCGGTTAGTTTTCTGTTGCTCTATCCATGGCATAGAGCACTGCGTCCCTTTGAGCATACTCGTCTGGCTGCCTTGGTTTTCCTATGTAATTACGTCCATGTGATTGTGCGGTGTGTGTGTGTGAGTGTGTATGTGTGTGCGTTTATGTGTGGTGAGTGTGTGGGGCATCGGAGCTGGTGAGCGCGGTTTCTTTGTCGCACCAACAAATGTGGTGGCGCTCATTGGGTGGAACAGATTGGTTTAGAGTTGATTTGATGGGTCGGGGGAGCGTCGTACTGAGCAAAAATAGAGTCTCATTTAACACAAAGTTGATGTTTCAATTTATGCGATTCGTTAAGTTTGTAGAAGAAAAACTGATTTATCTTTAAGCCAAAGCAGAAAATGTACGAAATTGCCACATCAAATCGATGATTGAAAATTATTTAAGGAAGGTTATTACTAAATATTACTTCTAATAATACAATTATTATGAATAAATATAAATTATTTAAAAAATAGCTACCAATAATTTAGTTATCTGAATTGAAATTCGAGCCATGAAATTACTCGAATTTTTTAGTTAAATTTTAATTGAAATCAAATTTTTCAATTTTGATTTATTTTGGCGGTCGCATTTGCCTCGCCGTGATTTAAGTGAATTATTTTAAAGCTAATTATAATTTGTAAATTAAGCTTATAATGACGTTAATGGACCCACACATATTCAAACTGTTTAATCAGCACGCTCTGACACCATTGCCGTCAATAAAGTCCACTTGTCAACTAGCCGGCCAGCAACTGTTGTGGCTTACAGTGTGCACTATGCACATTACACAGGCACACACATGCACACCAATACATAGAGTAATATATGCATATATAGTAATATATATACAGTCGCATGCATTTACGCTTGCATACATTGTGTTTCACCCTATCATATTATGCCCTCCGTGGCGACCGGCGCACACGCCTTTGTTTGAGCCGCCAACGTTGTCAGCGCCCTTTGTTTGGCCAAGAGAAGTAGGAGAGTTAGAGGCAGAGACAGGAGCAGGAGCGGGGGCAGGGGGCTGAGGTGGGTAGTGAGGTGGCGTGGTGCGAATTCGATGACTGCGTCTGCGGTTTGTCGTAGGTCTGCGAGCGTTGTGCTACTTGCTACTTATGGGGCATGCCGCACCTCTGGTGTGATGGGTCTGCTGGTGTTGCTGCTGCTGCTGCTGCTGCTGCTAGTAATAGTCGTTGTTTTCGGTTGAGTTGTCTACCCCAGCTGTGTTCGGTAGGTAGGCAGAAACACCATGCATGGCACTTTGTGCCATTGTCGCATGGCGTACATCTTCTGTTTCGCGTTTGACTTGGTGCTTGCCAGCAGAGTCGAGCCCCAGCACGGCATGGCATGCTGAGAAATTGGCGGAACAATGTGTACAAGGTGGTCCTAATGGCGCATGCATACATACATGTGCACATATGTATATTAGCTAGCTCGCTCTCTCTGTCTCCCGCCTCCCCCCATTCGATGTGTCATTAGACGCATAAAACGCATAATTTTCGCATAAAAGCCCAAAGCTGCAGCTGATACTAATCAGCAGCGTTTGATTATGAGTTTAAAAAGTTGGCTCATTCGAGAATGATTCAAGTACTTTGTAAATTACTTTAGTCTCGCCGCATGTGAAGTTCTGCAAAACTGCCTAAACAGTTATAAAGTTTGCACCGACCGCAATCTAGAAACAATATGATAATCATGTTAAGTTGCGAGTCTATTGAATACATGCTACAATAAAAACGGCCGCAGGATTGTTTAAGCATAAGTGGTTGCAACCCCTGGCAGTGAGGCACACGTGAAAGTGCTAACGTTTATGTTGGCTTGATTGTGGGTGGGATTTGTGGCAAATGGGCCGAGCTGAGGGAGTGTCCGTGCGGATGTGCTATAGTGTATGTGTGTGTGTGTGTGTGTGTGTGTGCCCTAGGGTGCGAACTGATTGCGAGCTATTTTTGTGTGTTTCAAACAAAATGGGTGTTAAATTGAATTTATCGCTTGACCAAAATGATTTTGCGCCTTTTGCCTGCCGCACGGCGCCTTAATTAAATTTCACAGTTTTAGTTTATTTTTAAACGAAGTTGACAACGAAAACAGGTCATTAGGAGCATTATCGCATCATAATTCTGTCAGTGCGATAACAAAGCTCTCAATTCAATTTAACTACCACACATGGCGCTCAGCCTCTGCCGCTCGCCGTAAGCGCCCTACAGATGTTGCTTATGTGGATTTTGAGGCCCCGTAAAGCTCGGTGCGTATACCGAACACGGACTGCGATGGACCTGGGGGATTGTCAATGGGTAATGGGTATGGGAAATGCATGTACTATGCATACAGACAATACAAGTGTGCGTGTGTGTGTG
>NW_022045903.1:673932-684192 GCF_001654015.2 Drosophila navojoa
GCTTAATCAATGTACAATTTACTTACACATTTATGTTTAGCTTTCACTGTGTACTTTATGTTAGTCAAAATCTAGATTTGTTGTTGGCAATTTGTGTGCTGTGACATGAGACGTACTAAACATTTATACACACATACAAATATATATGTATAGACGTACATTAAAGTCCCTCGTATCCTGCTGTCAGTGTAGGGAAAAAATTCAATTTTGTAAATTGCGCCCATCACAATGAAGACGCAGAGCTGAAAGTATGCAAAGCGGCAAACATTTGGTTAAATGCCAACAAGGGATTAATAGAGTAAACCAAAAGCGAAACAGCCACAGAAATATTGCCAACGGTATTTTTATTTAACGAGAAACAATCACAAAATATCACAAAGTTGCCGCCGTCCTTTATTAGGTGTCAACACATGCAGCCCAACATTGTGCCCCGAGAAGGTCTTCGACTTGAAGTTTTTGGGTTCTGCCAGCTCAACTGTCCTTATTTTGTTAAGAAACTATTTAATGGGTTTTGTTCGCCGCCGTTTGTCCGATGGCGAGCCCCAACACTTTAGAGTTTAAGACCAGTCCCTAGAGTGCACCATGAATTTCATTATGCAACTTGGCAGGAGAACTGCTCCTGCTCCTGCTACTGCTACTGCTCCTGCTGCTGACAAGGACACAATCAAACGACCGATTTATGTGGAATTTCTGAATATTCTTCTTTTCGGTTGTGTTTTTTTCCCTTCAGTGAATAGCTGAAATATTCGTAAATAGTTAAATACTTGAGGGTTGACCAATTGATTGGGTTTTTATTGTCAAGTAATTCCAAGCTCACTCAAGTTATTTGGCCACAAAAATTATTGCGCAGTAAACTAATCAATTAGCAGAAGTTTGGATATGTGTCAGAGCGAAAACTTATCTCATGCATCTTAACTAATTTAACTCAATTCTAATCTAACTTCTTCCGTATGCATTAATGTCTATATAATTTCAGGCGTAGCTCCTTCTTTGAGTTGTTGTCTATTCGATTCCCTAATTGTTTTTTGAGTCTACACGCAATTTACATATTTAAAGAGCTCAACGAAGAGCCGCTCGCAGGTGGCTTGCCAATGGGGAAAACCATAAGAGGATATGCTCCAAGGCCGACTGCGTTAAATGAGATATTCTATCATAACAGCATTGCTGCTGATAACGTTTATAATACAGAGCAGGGCAATATTCAGACATGGAAAAACTTCTGGGTAGTTAGCCCTGTTAGGGACTTGGCAGCGCGTCAATGTCATTTATGCTGTTAAACAGACATTAAGCAAATAGATACGTTTAGATAAACAAGGTACAGGGCTGTGTAAACCTCAAAGTTATCCCACAAAGTTACGCTGGCTGCCTGCCACGGCCGTGACCAATAAAACTTTAGACGCTTAATGACTTAAATCACTTTAAGACTCAATCAGCATCTCGCTGCTGAATTACAATGATATGAGTGGGACTTTGAGCCGTTGAGAGGAGGAGTGAGAAGTGTTAAAGGTGGATGCGTGCAATGTTCATTCAGCTAATTGGCTTATTGTTCGTAAATTAGTAAAATTCATTAAACAAAGCCCAACTAATCCCTTTTAATCTAATACATATATATGTAGGCCTCATTTAAATTTCGCAAACTCTCTGTTTAGTTTAAATTGAGGAATATTTAATGCCATATTCCGCTAGCTCTGGCTATCAAAGTCGAGCATTGTCAATTCGATGTTGTCATTGTTCATTGACGACTGCTGCGTGTGTCCCAGCTTGCCATGGAGTTGAGCTGGAAAGCTCTTGCAGCCTGCTGTGCTCTCAGTGGGCCCAGCTAGCTGTACTGCTCGCACGCACGGGCAGCTGGGCGAGTGCTGTTAGAGCAGTGCGACTAGAGCTCCAGCGCTGCACAGGCAAAAGCTTTGGCAGTCTGTTCGCGATGCTCTTAAATTTGTTGAAGTGCCTCAGCATCTCGCATCTCGCAATCTCTGCACGAGCATTCGGAAAGCATCCTTATCTTGGCTCGTACATCGTGCGTCGTTCAAGTACTTGACTCGTTTCTATGCCAAGTGCTTGGCTTCAGTCCTGCCTCGTTTCGCACCACAGTCAGAGCAAATCTCAGTCTATCGGACGCTAGCGACCAACAGACCCCGCCGAGCCTGGCGGTTCCCAATTTTTACGTGTTCCCAACGCAGCCAGTGGGACGTTTCCGTTGCCGTGAAAGTGAATTGAACAAGTGCAAGTACAATTTTTGGAAAACAATTTCGGAATTGAAATGGAATAAATCAATCAATCAAGCATCAAATGCATAAAGTGAAACAAAATATCAAAAAAAAGGTCAAAGAGAGAGTGAAAGTGAACCAGCTAAAAATTGAAATGCGAAAAGTCTAAGGCAAGACTCAAACTACAAGAATTGAGAAAATACTACAAGTTTGAGAAAGTTAAAGCAATCTTGTCGTGACTCAACTTATTTTGTTGGCCGCAATGAAGCTTGTGTGCGAAATGGTTTTGTTTTTCTACCAATTCGCAAATATGTGGATGAAATTGTGAAAATTGTTTGGCCATAATTTTCCGCAAATTGCGATTGAAGGGGTCGATGCCAAATCAGTGAGAACCAAATTTGAATCGCAGCTAACTCCCCTTGTCGGCGACTCAGCGAATTAATGTCCTCGGGCGAGTGAAATGTGTTGTTAACGGAACCCAGCCAAAAGGGTCCTCTGGGCTCCATTACAAATAGATTCAGCCAAGCAAACAACAGCCAAGGCTACTTAAGTGATAAATAATCATAAATACAAGTGTATAAATATTCATTTGTTTGTGTCTGTGCTCGATAGAAAACAGATTTCGAACGATTCTGAGAAAGTTTTGTAAGCCCAATGACGAAACGAGAAATTGTGCGATATCTTCATAGTGATACTACGGCGTGGCCAAAAATAAATACTAAGCCAAATTGTCAAGAAATTGGACAAGAGAAACGAGCTTAGCTGTGACTTTGATTGAATGCGTCCAGGGCTCGACTGCCTCGAGATATTAGCTTACATTGACGAGCAAATCACAGCTCACATTGGATTACATAAATAAACCAAGGAATGGTAAGCTCTTAAATAAAAAAATATATATACCAAATTATTATGATAAATTGACAAAAGATTTGCCCAAAGTTTTAGTTCATATGAAAACTTTTCTGAATCCATAAAAATAACTGTAAAAGAGAAAGTTAAATTTGAGAAAATAATGAAGTCTAGACAGTTAAAACACTTTATGTCTTTTTTCAGATCTAGACTACAATGAGAGTCACAGCCAACGCAACGTCTGTAATTGGCCCAAAGAGTATTGAATTAAAGATAAGACGAGCGAAGGAAAACAACAAAAGGACAGTGCTCTATTTATGCAATATTTACTAACAATTTGAAGGCGGCCAGGCAGAAGGAGGAATCTAGCAGCTCGGGCAGGGCACATTCAGTCAATTGAACTGGTGCCTTCAGTCGGGTCTATTACCATATGCTCTGATGCAGCTGTTGGCTGAAAGCGTGAATCGAAGCGGAAAGAAGTCTATTTAAGCAGCGGACAGAGAGCAAAGGCCCAACAGCCCCAAAACGTCGCGGCTCCACTCTAATTGCAGATGAGCGGCGGCGGCTGTTGTCGGCTGTCGAATTGCGCAAACGAATTGTGCGTGGGACTTGCAAAGAGCATCTAACTTAATAGGGAAATCCTTTGTCTAACTAAGGGCGTCGCATTCCTAACTGCTCCTAGCCACGCCCCAAACGGCGAGGGCGGCGAGATGGCGATAGAGATAGAAATGGAAATGGAGATGGAGACGGAGACGGAGACGGAGATGAAAATGGAGCTACGACCCACACAGACCCGTACTCGTTCTCGGTGCGGATGCCTGCGCCTAGGACTCGCACTACTGTCCTTGATATTGACGCAGTCCTTTGACTATGTTCTGTGCGGCGAGAAATTGGGTAAGTGGCTTTATCGTTTTTCTTATTTACAGCTCGGCTCACATCAGTGCGTTCTCGCAGCGAGGATGCCATGAATGAAATCAACAACAACAACAACAACAGCAACGGGAACAAAGCCTATGCAGCCTCCTTCAGTGTGTCCTTTGTTTCACAGTCGCGCTTATGTCTCTTATCTGTTATTTATTTGAGTTGTTATTTGACATTTTTCTGTGCCGTTGATTTGCTTGAGTCCTGTGCGGCGAGTTCATTAAGGCCCGTCCCGACTTTCTATTTACATTCACTCGCTTAAGTCGATGAAAAATGTGAAAACTTTACACTCTAAAATACCCATCACTGCACCCACGCGCCCTTTTCTCCGTCCCTCTCTTGGAGCATTGTTTACCACACAGATAGTACGCTCATCTGAACAATCTGCCAGCATCGGGATTTTATATTTTAATTGCATTCCAAGTGAACGCATTTAAGCGGTTTGTGCTTCTTTTTATTACTCTAAACGGCGCTCAGATTGCACTTTATCATTTAGTTGGCTATTAGCTGTCTAGGCGATACCCTGTAAAACGGTTTAGGGAAGGGATATTTTATTTTTTATTTTTTATTAAAGAAACCTTTGGCATTACGTCAAAGGATTTTCAATAAAATCCATGCGAATTTAAATTCAATAATATAATAAAATAATTTAATTTAATAATTTAATTCAATAATATAATAAAAATATATTTATAATTGAAATTTCTTAAACTATTTTAATTTTATTTTATTTTTATTTTTTTTTTTCAAAATAATAAACGAAATTATTTTTATTGCTGTGCCAATATTTATAATATAATTTTCTGTAGTTTTTGGAGAGGTTTGTTTTCCTTAGAAACGTCTTAAGATAGGCTATCTGAGTCAGTTCAGATCCTGTGGCGTATCAGGTTTCATCCTGTCTTCCTTTCTGCTCAATGCAATATTGTATGCATATATTCACTTCTATTTAAACATATTCATAAAAGAGGATGTATATGTTGTTAAAAATGTGTAGTTTTATGGCCAATGTACATTTAGAAATGAAATATTAAATGTTGTTTTATGCTAGCGAAATCCTGCTTACCAGAGATCTGCCAGGCAAGCAATGCTCCACGCATTATTTGTTTTCTTTTTTCTCTCTCTCTCTCTCTCTCTCTTTTCTGTTTTTCTGATTTTTAATATAACACAACAGAGCAGTTTTATGTGAAGCGCCATAAAAGGGGACTCCCATGGGAGGGGCGCTGCTCGAAGTTCGGACTTGTGTAGCATCACATGTCATTGGGGAGAAAGTTCGGGTCTCTTCCGCTAACATGCCAACAACTTGATGCGATAATCAATTGGAGAAGTTGCCTTGATGTTTTTCCGTTTTTCTGTTCCCCCGTTTCCCCGTTTTCCTGTTTAGTCGCCACATTTCACCTCACTGCTCGCTGATTGTCATCTGTCGTTGTTGTGCCCGCCTGGAGATTGATGGCATCCAAAGCGTTTTCTGACACGTACGTGCAGCGTGTGCTGTGGCCTCCCTTTGTCTCTGTTAATGGCAGTAGGCGCTGTACCGCTGTACCCCGGAACAAAAGAAAAGTCATATGCTCGCCTAGAGCAACAGGCGCAGGACCTCTTGTCAGATAATCGCAATATGCAAATGTCAGAAATTACTCGTGGTTACGGACGCTGTGGCATCTGTTTAGAGAAGTCTGTGAATTTGTTTTACGGAATTTGATTTTTTACTTCAACGAAGCTGTCAAGGAAACCTCCAATAATCCGAGGAGGGAGGGGAGGGCGAGGGGAGCGAGCCGGCAGCTGCGTGAGTTCAATATGTATGCCAAGCACATTTTGAGCAATGTGACTGCATTTCCAGGAAGTAGGAGAAAATTGAACTGCTGACATAATCAGCAATCGCCTCAGCCTGCTCAATATTTATTTATTGTAATGAATTAATCTTGCCTATGAATCAAATTAGTCATTTACTTATCTCTTTGAACTGTGTATTTCATGGCAAATGCCAATTGTATAAGTCGATAAGGATACGGTATTTGATTTTTATCAACAATTATTACACCTGTGCAGTCGCGTTATTATCGACAACAATTTGATATCATTGCCAAGGCTCGCAGCATTAATTTAAATACAATTATGTGACTGTCTCACTCTCTCTCTCATTCTCTCTCTCTCTGTGTCTGTGTATGCAAATATGATGTGTTTGCGTGTGTGTGCGTGTAATAAGTACTAACACTTAAGTTAATGCGTGTGTGCGCTCTAATGGCAGCTTGCCTGGGTCAAATTTAATATAAAATAATGAACGTGACACTCGCAATTGCTGGAATAAATGCGATTTTGATTGCTGCTTGTGGTGGCATTTACGCAAGATAAGCCCAATGGCATCGACACGGTAGCAATTGCACACGCAAACGCAGACACATACTCATACTCACGCACTCACACACTCACACACTCTCGCACATGCAAAACAAAGTGCGTACATTTGAATGAGCATGCAAAGAGAGAATCGCATGAATCCTGCGTATAAATATGCTTGCCCATGGCACACATATACACTAACATGTTTATATGTATGTATGTATGTGTGTGTGTGTGTGTGTGCGTGTGTGCTAGTGTATTTATGCGCGGTCGGGGATCCGTTTGGCAATGCGAAAAGAAGTTTTTTGTCAAGCGTCAGTGCGGCACTTGTTTCTAAAGGGCAAACGTCCGTATTAAAAAGTTATGAGCGGCAATATTCGCGGCAATAAAAAAAGAGAGACAACAGACAGAGAGAGAAAGAGCGAGAGGGAGAGAGAGGGAGCGAGATACGTAAGCAGCCAGACTCCGAGTGAGTCAAATTATGAAGGATATGCCGCTAAAGCCAAGCCAAAAATGCCTCTGAAGTGCGGCTCCAAGTGTATGTGGGCGTGGCTGTGGAGTGGCGTGTGTGTGTATGTGTGTGTGTGTGTGTGGGAATTTGCATGCAGTACGCACTAACCAAAAAGGCCAAATGAAATTTGAGTTCGGTCTGGCAAGAGCCTTTGAGCCATTTCCCATTTGTGCTCCCGTTGCCCAATTCCCTGAAAGTTGTGGTTAATGCAAGTCAAGTTGTAGCTAAGCGACCATAATTGTGGTTCTTAAACTTGTTTAGAATAATTCGAGGAGAAACACTACTTTTAATTTGTGTTTATCTTTAGTTGAGGTACTTTTAATTAAATTAAATTAAGGTACATAAATATGGATAAGATGGCAAAGTAAAGTTGGATACTGTGCACTAAGTGAGCTACGTATAATAGTAAAGGAAGATCCCTAGCTGGTTAATGGGATGTCTAGATTTCCAATATTAAATCGGAGGTGTATTATAAAAGAGGTGTATTATCCAGAAGAATATTTCACTTAATTATAAAAAGGAATGTTGTGCATTATTTATTTTATTTTCATCAGTTATTATGGAGTAGACTTAGAGTCAAGGTAGTCAATGGAGCTAAAATCTCAAAAATCTCTCAACTTTTCGCGAGTTCCATTGCATGTTACGACTGTAGCAATCTGCTGTCTTTTGCGCGTAGGCCTATTCCTGGAATACGTGGCATATGCCAGCATGCAAAGCTCCTGGCAGAGCGGCCATCAATGTCGCCTGTTCGGTTTGTTGCCTTGGAAGTCACGTTAATTATCCAAGTTCAAAAGCAGGCGCTACATAAAGTTGATTTCTTTGTGATGTTGCTGTTGGTGCTGCTGCTGTTCCTGCTCCTCTTCGGCTGTTGCTTTTGTTCTTGTTGCTGTTGATGCTTTTCACGCTAATGAAAAATTTGAAATTTTATTTGGCACACCCAAACGTGCTCGGCATGTCGAGTCGCCGTCGCTGCCTGCGGCCGTGTCACGTGTCCCAGCGCCCAGCTAAGTGGCCTTTGTATGCGACCGTACTTCATTAAGTATATATGTATATCGCTGTGATGTGATAATTAGGTAGGCACTCGATGGCGCTGGGCACAAAACATTTCAAGCGTTCCTCAAACAGCTGGCATGCCTGTACATTGCCAGCGATTGCCATGGCCGATCATCCGTCTGAATGCGCTGAAAGCGTTTGGCCCAAACGGCTTTTGATTCCTCAGCTTTGCCATAATTAGGCTGACATCCGCTGCTGATGCGGATGCCGTTGCTGCTGCCAGCCAAGCGCGCAATCAATCGACAATTCGTGCAATTGGCAATCGCAGTCGGTAGCTGCAATATGAATGCCTAATTCGCATGGCAACCCAGCGTAATCGGCATCTTCAATGCGCATAATGCATTATTGTTACTATTATACATACATACATACATACATACATACATACACACATACATACACACATACATACATACATACATGCAAATGCGGTTGGATTTGTATCTATCTGTCGTAGCTAGCCCCACGCACCGCTCTAAGCCCCCACACCTGTTGCACTGCTGAGACAGCGATTAGTGGCAATGGGTCTGACGTTAATGCTCCTCCACTAGAAAATCTATTTTTAAGCACATTTCAGTGCGTGTCTGCCGCCCCCTCTGGCGTTGACTCGCTGTCAACGGCCTCTCCGCATGTACATATATTTGGATACGTTTTGTTGCTGTTCTTTTCAGCCGCAACACGCTTCTTAATTTTATTGTCATTTCCATGCAACATTAAAATATTAGTTTCGAATGGAAGGCGACCTATGTTATTGTAAAAATAAACAAATGCCGCTCTGCCTGCAATTACAACGCGCTCTGACAGTCGCTTTGCCATGAATCATGCGGGGGCGACGCAGCTGATCCCGAGTCTGGGTCTCGCCCTGGGCAAATGTTCGGTTTGTTTTTTTCGAGGTGTATCAAATATTAAATTCATATGTTTTTGGGCATATTCGATTCGCTGGGGAGTTCTCTGAGTTTTCAATGAATGTACCGTATCTGTCGTGTTTGTCTCCTGGTTTTGTTTCATCTGTCAGCTGCCTCTCGGCGTGTGTGGAAAGTTTCTTGGCTCGCACCGTCGCTGACTTAGTGAGTCCTGTTTGACACATCCTGTCGCCGTCATTGACGCACACACAAACTTTCGCCGCATGCATAAAAAACTAGAGCTTTGCCTGCCGGCACTTACATTCCGGTTAAACGGGCAGTCAACGCTCGGAAGCCTCCAAACAGGACACTGCACAGCAAAAGTTTTTCGTTTTTGTGTGCTTCCCCATTTATCACAACATCAGCAATGTGTGCGAGTGAGTGTTTGTTCCAGTGCTAATCGCATTGATACCTACACACATGCATATCGGAGTGTGAGTGTGAGTGCTGGTGGCTCCAGGCATCCGGCTTGCAGTAGCTCTGTCTCGCATTCTAATGGACACGACACACGACACACGAGTCTAAGCCAGGGGGTGGGGGAGAGCGCGCGGCGGATCAAAATGAGCTGCAAGCGGAATTTTAAGCAGCCATTGGCAAGCAGCCGACTGGATTATGATGGCTCTTCGCCAAATTTTATTTACTAGCCTGCAGAGCAGCAACACTCTCTAGCACTCACTCACTCTCAGTGCACAAAAGGCGAGCTGTGTGTGTGTGTATGTGTATGTGTTCGTTGGCGTGAAATCGATGATACCTCTTGGTACTGTCGACTTAGTAGGAAAACCGCGCCCAAAGCAGGAATTTCAATTTGACGCTCATTAGCGGCAATCAGGCACCAAAGCTTGCGCACAATGCGGGCGCCTACTCTTCCGTCAGGTAAATTCAACTGGTGCAAGTACGCGGGGGTGTGCGAGTGATACGCCCACACCTAATGCCCCAGCCCACGCTCTTCACGCCACTCCCCGCGCCCACACCAACGCCGCCCACTCCGCAAGCATGTAAACATTTCGCGCGCGGAGAAAGAAGCAATTTTCCGCCTCGCTGCAATAATAACTTCTCGAGCTCAGGAGTTGTCGAGGAGCCAAAAACAGTCTGGATGGATGCCTCACTTCATGGGCGTTATCCCTGAGGCGGTCCACCCCAACAGCTCGTATGTAGGTAAATAAGTCACTGAGTAACTGCAACAATAAATCCTTACCATAATTTCCCCCTCCCAAAGATGTTGCGCAAATAGGTTAAGTTTCGACATTTTCAGAATTTAAGGCAGATTGCTTTACTTATGGTGAGAAAAAGAATTACAAATATTTTATAATCCACTTTGAATTTGGTTGGGTCCTGGGTCTACTGCTTGCTTATGTTTTGGCACAACTATACACTGCTTGAAAGTGGACTGAATTCTACTTTAATACAGCATAGAGATTCGGCTATATATATAAGAGTTTAAAACTTCCATTGGCTGTGAAAGAAGCTAAAAACGAAATGTATT
>NW_022045904.1:0-25279 GCF_001654015.2 Drosophila navojoa
GTTCCGATCTTATGGGGCTGCAGGCAATACTCTTGCTTAGACAACTCAGCATCATCGAACTGAAGACGCAGGACTCCGTTCTGTAAATGGGGCGGAAAAGGATGAGTACAGCGAGCAAAATATTTCGATTTAAGTGTTTGTCAAACCTCTAAGAGGGTCCACTGATGACTCTCGTCGTTTTCCGCATCCAAATGGTCGTGAGAGGCGCATGGGACGGGCAGATCCTGTTGTATGATAAAGTCCTGTAAAACGTGTCTTCTCACCTGGGTGCCATCGTTCAGCGTGATGTTGATAATAGGATCGAATTCGATTGCTTTTGATATGTCCCCGTCGCACTTGCGTTCGCCGTCCACGAGGAAGAGATTCCGATGGCAACAGAACCGAATGCAGGTGCCCAAGTGGCAGGCACAGCCCCTGAGATGCCTGGCCACAGACTCCTTGTGGCCCGTCTCCAGTATCTCGTAGTCATATTCGCCAACCAGACTCGCCGGTATGATCAGCTTCTCATACTGGTACGAGCCATTCGGCAGCCGCTTGCTCTGCGACAGATCCACTGTGTCGAAGTAATCGCATCCCGGTATTTTGGCAGCTGTTATCCCGGCGATCGCCAGCATCGTCACTAGACCCAGCTGCATTCTGAATACGTGCTCTGCCGGTATATTTCCCTGTTTGGAAATTTGTATAAATTTAATTTGAATATTTGCAAACTTTCGGTATCGTCACCGCTCCCTCCTTAGAGCGAGTGCTTTAAAAGTGCGAATATATGGTTAACTCTATGATATTTGTTCAGATGAACTCATTTCCTTTGTTTCAGGACTACGTTTGGTACATAAACCGAAGATTCTAAATAATGGCAGATATGTAGCTCAGCTGTTGCTAGCATATGTATGTATGTCGTCTGCGCGTCATACAAATATTACCAAAATAGTGACGTCAGATTAACTGGCGCGCGCAACGTTTCTCTCCGTCGGCATCGAATTCCATACTGAATTGCGAAATGAGAATAATTGAATCATAGAGCACATATGTACAGTGTATATATAAATACATATAGAAATACATAAGCAGAATGTTATAATTCATGCTTATTGTTTCGCTTCGGGCATGTATTCCTAGTTCTCTCTGCCCCGATGGAATGGCACACAGCTTCGTACGGAATGATTAGTAAAAGCTGAATCTACGCTTCGATATATTATATATTAACCAAACCCAACGAGTTCCTTGTTCATATTCCTCGAGCATATCATATTCTTCGTTTCTATTTATATACTTATAAGGAATAGGCCTATGATGTAATGATGTAATGACACCTCTTAACACCTTTAGCCTATTGCGTGCATAGAATATTCAATTTGGTTAGCTAATGACATTTGTAATGGCTCCATAATTATGTGATTATATTATAAAAGGGTTTGAAAAGCATCTCCCTCTCCACTGCTTTCCTCTCCATTAGCTTTTCTAAGACCTGCTGTACATTTGCCTGAGCACAGCCACAATGGAATAGGACTTGCTTATGATATAAGTGAAGCTGGGCAAGGTGAGACCCATGAAGCCGCCAGCCGTAAACAGGAATAGACGATCCGCATTTATCATGAACACCAACAAAGTCCTCTTGCACCTCCGGTCGAGTGAATACCAATTGCAGCCAAAGGCAGCGCTGGAGAGGGATTTGCTCTGCACGGCCAAGTATAGAAAGAGATGAGGAGATAGAGAGATATGCATTTTTATACAATATATGTTTATTTCTGTGGATTAGACTCACGTGCTCGTGCACCTCGTTGCCAAAGTAGCAGTACATAAACAGTTGACAGAGCACGCAGCAGAGCATCAGGTTCATTATCGTGGAGCTCTTCGAGCCGTCGCCGATGACGATGACCTGGAAGGCGGTCATGGCCACAATGACAACGGAGCTAACGAACTGCAGCATCACAGCCAGATTGAAGATGCGCTCCACTTGCTGGCGCAGACTGTTCAGAATATATAGCTGTGAATATGTGTGAATATAGAGATCGTCTCTCTGCTTACAGAATCAACTCGCAATGGTATTTGACTGTGGCGACCAGCCAGCTGTAGGCGTCGACGTCGCTGCTGTCGTGCAGCTTCTCGAAGGCCAAGCTGAGCACCTGGAGGTGCATGCACATCTGTCCCATCACCGAGATGTTGAGGAAGTCAATGCTGGTCGTCTCCAGTGCCAGGATCCCAACTGCTAAGCCCTTGTAGAGCGACTGCACGATGTGCGGCAGGAAGTGGGGCATTTGGGCCCGATACGGAAAACGATTTCCTGCAAACTCTTCGGGCGCTGCAAGGAAGAGCATGTCAATTGCTTGAGGCACTCGCGTACCATTCCAGATAGATCACCGATCAGTATGTAGACCACACTCAGGATACCCGGCACCAGCACGAGATGAAAGTAAGTCAGATTCGCCAACTTGTTCTTCAGCTCAGCTCTCTGAAACGCCTCCAGTTGCCGCTCGGAGAGCACGCAGCGACGGGTGATCTCGCCCAACTTCTGTAAAATCCTCTTAAGGGTTCCGTAGCGATAGCAAATGTTGCAGAACTGAAAGTACATGAGATATACCAGAAATCTCACATTGAGAGTGACAGGGAATGGAGGAGAGTGATAGAGAAACAGGGGAGAAAGATAAATGCAGCACAGCTCCTGAGGTATTCCATCAGGAATTCAGTCAGAGAGAGATAAAATCAGACAGTCTAATATAAATATAGTACAAAATTGGGCTGCAGCTCTATTAGTACTCCAGAAAATGAGGAAGTCACTCAATCGAACTCTTACCTTTATCAGAAAGGCCACGTGCGTAAAGGAGAGGATGAGGTTCTGTGTCATTGCGTCCAGGTCATGCCAATTGAGATACAAGTCGTATAGCTCCAGAAAGACATAATACCAAACGGCAAACACTACGGGATATCCGACTGCAATGATGCACAGCTTCTGCAGAGCTGTCTCCGGCTTCAGCCCCACCAGGGGCAGGCCTACCAACTGACCCAGCCACAAGTTCAGCTCGATGGAGCCGATTCTGCCCTCAGCCGCATTCGATGGCAAAACGCGTTGAATAAGCCGCAGCAACTTTTTCATTTCACAGCTGGACTCAATCCAACCTAGTCCACCATGGCCTTATATATACTTAGACGTGCCCAGTGCGAGGGCCATTGCGTGCACTTGACGCCAGCCCCATTTAAATGAACAATTATTTCAAGTGCTCGACCACCTAATTACTATCATAACACTAACAATGTAATTCTAGCCTTAGCAGCTCAAATTACTGGCCAACTGTCTCTGCACATGGTAAATGCTGTAATCTCGCACCTTCTGTCGTATGCCGCATGTCCTAGCTGCCCAAGTAGACAACTTGAATCCGATCAAAGCATTTGAAATAAAACCCATCTTAATTGTAATGCAGTTCAATTTAATCCATTCGCATGTCCATTAGTATGTCATTCAGGTGCAGTACCTGAGGCAAGAGTTCTGGTCGCAGTAGCGATTGGTGTTGCCGCCGCAGCCCCTGTATGCCATATTCTGGCAGGATTGGGACGTGCTGTTATACCACCACATTCTTGCATTGGCGTTCAGGAGGCAAATGGAATATCTCGCATGGCCCTCGTTCTTGCCTCCAAAACAATTCCTAGCCCAAGCAGCTAAGGAAAACAAGTTCCAGTTAGTTATGGACTGAGGCTAATGGCTTAATCGATTTACTTACGCACGTAGCCTCTACAATAGCCAAACTGAGCCTCAAGCGTGGCCACGTAGAGGCAGAGACAAGCGAGGAGCAGAATGAATTTCATGTTGATTCAAATTGAATGCTGAACTGATTTGGCACTGGAAGCACCAGCTCTTATATACCAGCCAGCAGGTAAGAGTGCTCTGGTCGAGACTGCTCGACTAGGAGATACCCTGAACCTTCTAATCATTCTCAACGTCTTTTATACACGCACGAGTATAAAAGAGTATGGTGCCTGGAATTACTTCTGGCCTAACTTCTTCAGGGACAAGAATAAATGACCCGAAAATCTCTCAAAACACCACAGCTTAAGTACATTTATAATTATTAATGAATACAATTATAAAAAGTTGTTTACTAATCGTGCCTAAGATCATTGAGTGCATTAGAGAGCGTTTTAATATTGGACTTACTGTTTCGGACAGAGCGAGCAAGACAATCATCTAAAACTCATTTTTACATACATATGTATGTACATACATAGACATGTGTACGACAAGATTATTTCATAATCTCAGTGAACTTAGATTCACTTAAAATGTTGCTATTTCTGGAATTCTACAAAAGCTTCAATCTCGCACCGTATGCCGCTCGATCGTCTCCTATAGCATGTCATTCAAGTGAAATTAATGATGCAGGAGTTCCGGTCGCAATAGCGATTCTTGTTGCTGCCACAGCCCTGGGACCTATGTTGGCATTGGCCTCCTCGACGCATCTGCGACTCCTTGTATTGCCCTCGTTCTTTACTTCCAAACAATTCGCCAACCAATCGTCAGCTCTTATATTCCATAGAGAGTTCGTGGAGAGAACAAAAGCCTTTATTAACATATACATATGTATGTACATATGTAATATGGCATATTTGTGACTATGAAGCAGATCTCCTCTGTTTTGTTAAGAGAAGAAAAACACAGATGTGCGCAAGTGGATCATGTTGTCGATATTTATAGATTTCATTCAAGCTGTAGTCTCCATAATTCCCTTTACAAATCAAATTAAAGCTATTAACAAACTACTGTCAATTTATCCCATTTGTTTCCTCTGTACATACATATCTTATACTACCAAAATTATACACATATGTATATACATACATGCTAAAAAATAGATAGAACATTCCTTTGGCTATATTTTTTCTGCTCCAGTAAAGTTCTACTATAAGAAATGTCCCGAAATAGTCTGAAATATGCCATAATAGGTTCGGCTTTATTATAAGGGCTTTTGTTTTCATTTTGCATTAAATTGGCAAAACAGCTTTCCAGAAACTCTGGGTGCATTGTTCCTTTTTGGTATATAAGAGCTGATGTTTCCAGTGCTAAATCAGTTCAACATTCAACTTGAATCAACATGAAATTCATTCTGCTCCTCGCTTGTCTCTGCGTCTACGTGGCCACCCTTGAGGCTCAGCGACCCCCTTGCAAGGGAATAGTGCGTAAGTGAATCGATTTAGCCATCATCATCGATCCATAACTGACTGGAACTTGTCTTCCTTAGCTCCATGGTTGACCAATTGTGTTGGAGGCAAGAACGAGGGCAGGGGTAACCTTCGCTCGTGCGCCAGGAACGCGAATTCCAGAATGTGGTGGTATGACAGTAGGTCCCGATCCTGCAAGAAGATGGCCTACAAGGGCTGTGGCGGCAACAGGAATCGCTATTGCACCCGTGAAGCCTGCCGCAGAGCGTGCCGAAGGCGCAACTGAACTGCAGCTGAATGACAACTGAGGGAAAATGAAATAAAATTAAATGATTTGCATAACAATTGAATGATTTTCTTTCTGTGTACTGTAAAAGCGCCAAGAATTCAGCGTTCAGCTCTCTCCAAAGAATATCTAGTTATTTGAAGGAAAACAGTTAAAGTCTAAAGAGATCATCAGAATCTTGATGTGATGTTCGTTTGTTCGTCAAAAAATTAAGAGATAAGAAAATTGAATACTTAGTTATTTTATGTTCCCCACATATTTCATCTAGTATACATATTTAGACTTGATTAAATTAAACAATAGTAATATTCTTGGAAGAGAGGCAAGTGTGTGGCCTGCTGTTGCCATGTTTCTACCTCGGAATCATAGAGGAATTAATCACCAAAATTATTTATGGGCTCGATTCGGAGATGTGCGGGTATAAGAATTTCCCATGGGAGGTGCGAACATCTGGTATGACTTGAAAACAATAATTAATTTGAATTGTATTTGTTTTGCTCCGTTCGATATACGATATACATACGCATTTACAATAACAACACCAAATAATTACTTACAATATATGTATATATGTATATGTATAAAACATAGAATTGAATCTGTTTAGAACTATATAAAAACGGTTGTAAATGTAAAACACGCACAGATCACAAACGAGGACCGTCTCACTTGAACAGACTTAACAACAGTTTCTGGACATAACTAACATTGGTTCATCGCATGCTACGTGCACACACATGCATGCATGCACATAGCATACAGATACATATGTATGTATGTATATATAATTTGGTATAAAAGTTCTACTAGCTACGCGCCTGCACTTGGTGTACACATTTTGATATATGGTTGCTGATAGGACATCTAGATCGATGGACTTTGAGCATCTGCGGAATGTGCGAGCTGGAGGCTGCTTTTCACTTTGATCTTGGAATTGGTCGACGCAGTGGATGGCTCGACGGGATGATGTTTGGCCTGGTGGACCAGCAGCAGGCCGTGGTTGATGCTCGAGAACTTGCACGCATTGCACTTGTGTATAATAGCGGACAGCTCCAGCTCGGGGTGTACCTTTTGCAGGTGTATCTGGAAGAGACCGAGAGAATCTGCTGTGAATTAGGGCACTCCATGGTGCACTGCATGATGCGCCTACCCGATAGGCAGTGCTCTGGATGGCACGGAAGTCGCAGTGCGGACAGGCATAGCGCTTCGGCTCCCGGTGCGTGCCCATGTGACGGCGAAACGCATTGTGGTCGTTCGCCTCGTAGTCGCACTTGTCGCACTTGAACCGCTTGTCCGCCTGGTGGCTGCGCATGTGCAGCTTCAAGCTGCTCTTCGAGCTGAACACGCGCTGCGGGAGTGAAGCAGGAGTGAGTCGAGTGGGAGCAGTCGATGGCAGCTCGCTTACCTGACAGGTGGGGCACTGCGGCTGCTCGTTGCGCTGCTTGCACAGATGCTCGCGCAGCGTCTTCCGGTGCTTGAAAGCAGCTCCGCAATCCTCGCAGCGATGCAGCACGGGCAGTATTGGCTGCAGCTGCGACTGCTTCTGCTGTTGCTCCTCGCTGGCTGGCTTGCCCATGCCCAGGCCCTGGGTGCGATGAAGCCGCCGATGGTTCTTCAGCTGCTTGGTGTTCTTGAAGCCCTTGCCGCACTGCTCGCACTTGTAGTTGCGCTCCTCGGAGTGGATCTTCGCGTGGGTGTTCACCAGCCGCGAGTAGATGGGCGTCTTGAAGGTGCACAGCTGGCAGCAGTAGAGCTCCATGTCGATGGCGTGCGTCCGCCACAGATGCGTGTGCAAGCAGTTCCAGTTGCTGAACTGCGTCGACTTGCACTCCGGGCAGATCATCGGCTGTGCCGAGCCCAGCGCTCCATTGTGGCACCGTCCATGGTACTCGAGCGTCGCCGGCGACTTGAAGCGGAACATGCAGCCCTCGACGGTGCACTTCTTGCCACTGGGCTCCTGCTGCTGAGCCGCTGCGCCTTGGCCCAATCGTCGCTTCGACTGACCCGCCCCCTGTTTGGCACCATAGGGCCGACCGCGCACGGAGGTTCCGCCAACAGGAGGCTGCTCCACGGCGGCAGCAGCGGCGGCAGCAGTGGGCAGCAGATTGTTGGCCACGTAGATGCGAGCGGGCTTCTCGCTGGGCAGAGGCACTAGCGGCGGCACGGGCAGGCCACTCAGACTGTCTGCAGCACTTGCGGCGCCGTCAATCGAGCCGGTGACTGGCACCAGGGGCGGCGGCACAGGCCCCGAAGTGGCGGCTGGCTGTGCATAGAGCTGCGGAAAGTCCTTGACCAGAAGGTCGTTGTGCGGCGGCTCCAGTTGCAGCTGCGCGGGTTGCGGCTCCGCTTCTTCCACTTCGTCATCCATCCAGGGCCAGCACTCCAGGTCCTCGGCCAAGTCGTAGCCATCGTCATAGCTCAGCGGTGCAGGAGGCGGCGGCGGCAAGTCGACCAGTGAGGGCTCCAAGGCCACAGCCGGTGCATTCAGAGGCAGCTCCAGGGGCAGCGGCTCACGGTTCGGCACAATCAAATGCTCCACCTCGTTGCGATTCATCAGATTCAGCTCGTCCACGGTGCGCAGATGAAGTGTGCCACGCTGAGGCGCCTTCAGTATGTCCACGTTCTTGATAAAGATCTTTTGCTTCGACGTGGTTGCTGTTGCTGTTGCTGCCGTGGTTGTTGCTGCAACTGTTGCCGGTGCAGTTGGTGTCGCTGTCCCTGTTGCTGTTGCTGTCACTGTGGCTGTGGCTGTTGCTGTTGCTGTTGCTGCTGGCACTGCTGGGGGCAAATAGTTATCCAGCTCATGGTTAAACTCTTGCTGAGGCGCCAGTTCCGTTAGCTGTTGCTGCTGCTGCTGCTCGCTGGTCAGTGAGTGATCGGGCTCCGTGGCCAATTGCACGCTCTGCTCAAAGTCCACGCTGAAGTCCAGATCCAGAGCGCTAAAATTGTGGCTGCTGCCGCTGCTGGCACTGTGGCCCGCACCGCCCCCACTGCTCAGTACAGAGTCAAAGCTGAAGGCATCAGGGCACATGCTGGTCAGCGGCTCAAAGCCAGGCAGCGGTCCGCCCGTTGGTGTCAGCAATGTCTCCGCGTTGAAGACCTCCGCAGGACTGGCGACCGTCGAGGCGGTCGCATTGCCGAAGCCCATGCCTGGCAGCAGCATGGGCTCCTTCAATATGTCCACATTCCTTATGTAGATCTTCGGCTGGCGCGGCTTCTCCAGCAGATTGCTGTTGATCATCAGAGAAGGAAGCTGCTCCAGTTCTTGCTGCTGCTGCTGCTGCTGCTGCTGGACTCCATTGCTGGGCATGGGAAAATCAAAGGGCAACAGCGCTGGCTCTCTGAGAACATCGACGCTCTTGATAGATATCTTTTGTACAGCTGAACTGGCCGGCTCCTGCAGCACCTGACTCTGATGCGGCGGCTGCTGCTGCTGATGTTGTGGATTGGAGCAGTTGCTAGCTTCCTCCACATCGTCTAGTAGATCCAGTATATTGTCATCTGTGGGCAGAAAGTCGGGCAGCTGTGGCTCACGCAGGCAATTCACATTCTTGATGTAGATGCGACTCTTGGGCATTGGCTGTGGGAGTTTTTTGGCTGACGAGTCATTCGCCTTGGCAAGGGCGGCAATCTCCTCCGGCTCCAGCTGATGGTCAGCACTAAGATGCAGGTTGAGCACATCAATGCTATAGAAGACATTCGCACAGCCTGCAAGAGCAAACTGTTATATATGTGTATATGAGATATGCATGCTGAAGAGCTTGACCTGGGCAGAGCAGACGATGCTGTGCATCTATGCCGAAGCAGCTGCTGATGTGCGTTTGCGTCTTTAGCGGACAGAGGCTCAGGAACGGACAACTGGGACATTTGTTCAACGGCAAATCCGACTGGCAGCCATCGCTGGCTATTGCCTTGGTCGTTGGCGGTGTGGGCGTGGCGTTGGTGCGCTCCTTGGCCGCCGCCTCGGCCAGCTCCGATTTGATCAGCTCGGCCTCAGACTTAATCTCCGCTGTCTTGCGGCGAAAGCCATTGCGATAGCTGCGACTCGGCTGTGGCTGCTGCTGCAAGTCGGTCGTATGGATTTGTACGAATGGAATGCAGGGCGAATCGGCGATGCCAGCGGAGGTGCTCTTATGGGTGCTCGCTGCAGCTGCTCCAGTTGCTATGGGTAATGGAATGCCTAGCAGTGCGGGCTCGTCGTCAAAGAATCCACTGAAGTTATCAGGCTCCAGCGAGTGTATAGGCGTGGACAGCGACAGGTCGGCATGCTGCAACTACAACAATATAAAGAAACCTAAGTTAGATCGACGAACACACACATACAACCAAATGCGTGGCTCACCTGGCTTCCCACGGTGCTGTAAAAGCTCGTGAAAGCCACATCCGCATCCGCGTTCATATTGCAATGTTCATATGTAATTGTTTATAGCTGCATTTTTGCAAACTTCGCATTACATTTCAGTCGACCAAAATCTGTGGCAGAAACTGATCTGATATCATATCAAAACATCTGATAACTACAACTGCAACAACAACAAAAACAAATGCATCGATACTCACAGAAAAATACTGTCTATCGACACTTGGCGATTACTACGATAATCATATCTTTGCGATAGATATCGTTTTAATTCAAATTCGAAATTGGAAAACTGAGCTATATTGGATTTTCTAAAACGAATTAATGCTAATCAGCATTCGAATCCGCATCTTGTACAATAATGAAATTGTATCAAGACCAGTGACAACAGCAACACATACAAGTTGTCTGCTGTGACGTCACAAGTGGTTACTGTAGGTGCAAACCTCATCTGTGTTTTAGTAGTTTTGCTAACGATCCAAAAATATCGATAGTTGGCAGTACACAGCACGGCAAGTAATCTCAAACGTTTGAGCTACATCTCACATCGCTAGCGGCCGCCGACAAAGTTTGCAGATTAATTTCCATTTTAATTTAGTAGCCATTATAAAATAATTAAAACAACAAAATGCCGCGTATTATGATAAAAGGCGGCGTCTGGCGCAACACAGAGGTAAGGCATGCGCTTAGAAATGAAATGAATCAATGTGAGTCAAGAGTTTTCTTCGTAGGATGAGATCTTGAAAGCGGCTGTCATGAAATATGGCAAAAATCAATGGAGTCGCATTGCCTCGTTGCTGCATCGCAAGTCAGCCAAACAGTGCAAAGCACGCTGGTACGAGTGGCTTGATCCGAGCATCAAGAAGACCGAGTGGTCGCGCGAAGAGGATGAGAAGTTGCTTCACTTGGCCAAACTGATGCCCACTCAATGGCGCACAATTGCGCCTATTATTGGACGCACTGCTGCACAATGCCTGGAGCGCTACGAGTATCTGCTGTAAGTGTGCATTACTAGATGTTGCATCCATAATCTAAATAGCTAAATAACTGTTGCAGCGACCAGGCGCAGCGCAAGGAGGATGGCGAGGACACCATGGACGATCCTCGCAAACTGAAGCCGGGTGAGATTGATCCCAACCCAGAGACCAAGCCCGCACGACCCGATCCCAAAGACATGGACGAAGATGAGCTAGAAATGTTGTCCGAGGCACGCGCCCGTCTGGCAAACACGCAGGGCAAGAAGGCCAAACGCAAAGCGCGCGAGAAACAGCTGGAGGAGGCGCGTCGTTTGGCTACGCTCCAAAAGCGTCGCGAGTTGCGCGCTGCGGGAATTGGCAGCGGCAACAGGAAGCGCATCAAAGGCATCGACTACAATGCGGAAATACCCTTCGAGAAGCGACCTGCCATTGGCTTCTACGACACGTCTGAAGAGCATCTGCAGAAGCAGGAGCCGGACTTTAACAAAATGCGCCAGCAGGACCTGGATGGTGAGCTGCGCTCCGAGAAGGAGGAGCGGGAGCGGAAGCGCGACAAGCAGAAGCTAAAGCAGCGCAAAGAAAACGAGGTCCCATCGGCCATGATGCAGAACCAAGAGCCGGAGCGCAAGCGCTCGAAGCTCGTACTGCCGACGCCTCAAATATCCGATATGGAGCTGCAGCAGGTGGTCAAGTTGGGTCGGGCCAGCGAGATGGCCAAGGAGATAGCCGGCGAGAGTGGCATTGAGACGACAGACGCTCTGCTGGCGGACTATTCCATAACGCCGCAGGTGGCCGCCACGCCTCGCACCCCTGCGCCATACACGGACCGCATAATGCAGGAGGCGCAGAACATGATGGCGCTCACGCACACAGAGACGCCTCTAAAGGGAGGTCTCAATACGCCGCTGCACGAATCCGACTTCTCGGGCGCGCTGCCCAAGGCGGCGGCTGTTGCCACTCCAAACACGGTCATTGCCACGCCCTTCCGCACTCAGCGCGAGGGCGGAGCAGCAACGCCTGCGGGCTTCCTAACGCCCGCCTCGGGTGCCATGGTGCCCATTCTGAAGAACGGCGCGGCTGGCGGCAGCAGCGTAACGCCCGCCTTTGTGCGCGACAAGCTGAGCATCAATGCAGAGGAGAGCATGGCCGTGACTGAGACTCCTGCTGTCTACAAGAACTACCAGAAGCAGCTGAAGTCCACGCTGCGTGAGGGACTGGCTGCTCTGCCCGCGCCGCGAAATGACTACGAAATCGTGGTGCCGGAGCAGGACGACAGCGAGGCCATGGAGACCAGCACGGAGCCGGCAGTTGAGGACCAGGCAGATGTGGATGCGCGCATGCTGGCCGAGCAGGAGGCGCAGCGCAAGCGAGAGTTGGCCAAGCGCTCCCAGGTCATACAGCGTAACCTACCACGGCCGACGGAGGTGAACACGAAGATTCTGCGTCCGCAGTCCGAGAAGCAAAACCTCACCGAGCAGCAGCAGGCCGAGGAGTTGATCAAGCACGAGATGATCACCATGCAGCGTGAGTAACCACGAACACCTCTCAAAACATATCGAGTTTACTTACCTTACCCTTCTCTCCCTCAGTTTACGATTCTGTGCGTGATCCAGTGCCTGGTCAGTCGCAGCACAAGCTCGAGCAGCTGCAGAGCTACTTTAAGGCCAACCCGTACGAGGAAATATCACAGGAGGAGCTGGCCGAGGCCAAGCAGATGCTGGCCGACGAAATGGAGGTGGTGAAGGAGCGCATGGCCCATGGCGAGCTGCCACTTGATGTCTATGGGCAGGTGTGGCAGGAGTGCTTGGGACAGGTGCTCTACCTGCCATCCCAGCATCGCTACACGCGCGCCAACCTGGCCAGCAAAAAGGATCGCCTGGAGTCCGCGGAGAAGCGCCTCGAGCAGAATCGCCGTCATATGGCCAAAGAGGCGAAGCGCTGTGGCAAGATCGAGAAGAAGCTGAAGATACTCACCGGCGGCTACCAGGCGCGCGCTCAGGTGCTTATCAAGCAGCTGCAGGACACCTACGCACAGATCGAGCAGAACTCGCTCTCGCTCTCCACGTTTCGCTTCCTCGGCGAGCAGGAGGCGATCGCTGTGCCGCGACGCCTGGAGGCGCTGCAGGAGGACGTGCGCCGGCAAATGGAACGCGAGAAGGAGCTGCAGCAAAAGTATGCCAATCTGGCCGAGCAGCGCGATGCACTCTTCCAGCAGCTGGAGCTTCTAACGGGCAACCGACCCACAGCACAGCAGCTGCTCGGCTTGGAGCAGGAGGCGCAGGCATAGACATAGTTACATAGAATTTTAATATTATCGCGAAAGAATGAACTTAAATACAAATAATGCTAACTAATCCGACTAGTGGCCGTATTTTTGGTAGACCCACTCCTTGTTGTCCAGCGGACAGACGTGGCGCGTCTTCAGCCAGCGGGCGATGCAGTGATAGTGGAACGCATGGTTGCACTCGCCCCAGGCCACGGTGCACTCGTCCTTGTTCGCATTCGGATCCGCCTGGCACTCGATGCACAGGTTCATGATGTGATTCCGGCAAATGGCGCAGTTGTCCACAGCCACGTCCCAGCACCAATGCGCGTGCGCAACCCACTTCTTGACCACGAAGCGCTCGTCCCTCTTCTGCCCGCTGCCACTGGCCACGTTGTCCTCGTTGAATTCCTCCAGATCGTGAAAGTCTTCCGTCTCCTCCACCTCTACTTCCTCGGCCGTGGATCCATTTTTGTTGCAGGTGGTTTCCATTGGATTTTTTTATATTTTTATGTTTTTTTTTTTATTTTACGATAGATTTTAAGGTTTTGTGTTTGCTGCGAATATTTTCTTTTGATAGCAAACATTTTCGAGGCTTTCATTTGACGGAGGTTATCAAAGCAGGCCTCAGCACAGATCGGTCTCTTATATCCACTTCGGAGTCCATTACAAAACATCGTCTTAACTGGATGAGGTGGGCTTTCCATTTTAGGCTAGCAAGAGAATGTCTTAACATAATTATTTACAACTATTCCAGCTGTTTATTTATAATATTTAATTAGGTCTGATTCTCAGCATAAATACATATATGTATATGAATTAAATTTGGTGCTAAAATACTAACAGTTTTTACTTCTCATTTGTTTTTTGTTGCTGTTGCTTTCATATATATATATATATAGATCGTTTATATTCTTCTGTGTAATTCTCTGTATAAATAAATATGCAATTCATTTAATTCCCTTCTCTTTTGTATACGTGAATTAGGTAGTTTTGTTCTCGCTTTGTGTGTTTTGTAAAAATTTAGAATTGTTTTTCATACGAGTTGTTTCAGTAGCACTTGCGTGGATTATTGCCCATGTTTATATAGATGGGCATATTAGAAGTACGATATACAGAGCTGATTATACATACATACACGCACTTTATAAATATATAGACAATAATAATGATAAGAATTAACGTAATAATGATATAGCATAGATACTTATACGGGTGTATGTATGCATGCCTACGGGTTTACTAACAATAAGATTGATTGATAAGTATACATATACATATATATAGATTGAGAAGAGTTCTTAGCGCCATGCAAGACGGGATATATATAGGGAGGAAGAATTTGTATTCAGATTGTCCGCTAGTATAAGTTGTGGAGCAGTTTCATTAGTCGTCTTCGTCGTTGATGGCCGCGCTGCTGCGCGAGATCTTCATGTAGGCGGCACAAATGCATTCACAAACAAAGCGATATTGACTCTGGAGGGGAGGTGGAGGAAAGAGAGCTGTCGATTAGCTGCATATGATGGGACAGACTCGATAGACATACCACATTCTGTACCATGCAGGCGCGCTGATCGCGCATGGTGCGCACTATGTCCAGCGGATAGACGGGCTCGCGCGCCTCCATCAGCGCCAGGGCCGTGTCCATTAGTATGAGCACACCAGTGCGTCCAATGCCCGCCGAGCAGTGCACGATCACGGGCGGATTAGCGGCGCTAATGCATCTGCGAGGGGAGAAACCGAATTAACTTTTGCTCTGGCTAGTCTAGGTCTAGCAACTAGATCCAAGCAACTCACTGGTGCACGCTGGTGGATACGGGTGTCTCGTCCTCGGGCGTTGCTCCGTTGCTCGCTGCGCACTTGCGTTCGCTCATCAGTCCCCCATTCTCGTCAGCGTCCGCGTCGAGCAGACGCACCTGCTTCAGGCTCTCCTCAATCTCCTGGAGCAGCGTGCGGTTGCGTGCAGCGCGCACGCGCTCCGTGAACTCGAGAAACAGGTTGGGGTCGGAGGGCACGCAGTGATCCGGCCAGGCGAGATACTGCATGTGGTGAATGTGCCGCTGCTCGTGCTTATCCCGCAGCACAAACTCACGGAAGACAAAGCTGCCCGTCTCGTCCGGCTTCTCGCTCAGACAGCGCACCGAAAAGCCGTCGCCCAGCTGCAGCTCCTCGCCCGTAACGGGCCAATATTGATGGCATTTCTGGCGACCCGCCTCCATTACGGTGGTAAGCATGACCAGGAGGTGGCTGCTCTCCTGCTGCACCATGCGCCAGAAGTCCGTTGTGGTGCTGGCCAGCGGCCCTTGCGTCGCTATGTAGCGATTCACCCCACCCCCCGGGATTTCCATATTCACATAGTTGGCGTTGATGTAGTCGCCAGTCAGCGAGTTGACCAGCGAGACGCGCGTGCAGTCATCTAGGCGAGAGAGACTTGGGTGAGTCGAGGATTCCCAATGGGATTGCTTTCGAACTTACAGGGCGATATATCCCGATAGCGATTCTTGGCCGCATTCGCCGGCTTCCGCGCCTCCGTGATGGCCAGGTCGGGATTCTTGCGGTACATCAGTTCGTATTGAGCAAGCAGAGCGCCCGACGCAAGGCCATCGCTGAGCAGCAGCAGGCTCTGGGTGAAGAGCGCGTCGCCATCCAGCAGGTTGGAGTGCGAGCCGATCTCGTCTGACTCGGGCACATACTGGTAGAGCGGCTCCTCCTCGAGCAGCAGTGGAGCCGAGCGCTTCGGTCGCACCGTCAGCAGCAGCTCGCCGCTCGACTGATGCCTGCACTCCCGTATCATGGCCACCACCTGCTCGTGGCGCAGCCCGTGCACCTCCCGACCGTTGATCATGATCACCTCGTCGCCCTCGCAGACGCGCGGCGTGCAGCGATCGGCGGGCGTGTGCGGCACCACCTTGGACACCTGCACGGGCAGACTGAGGTCCACGCCGCCCTTCACATTGAAGCCGTAGCGGCCCTGCTCGTCGGCCAGCAATCGCATGGTGATCAGATCGCTGCCACTCTCCGGCTGACCCACTGCATCCGCTATGGTCGTGGGCAGAAGTACGGGACTGTGCTGCCCCGAGCTGTAGGCGGGCGGCATGGGCGAGGGCGTGCCGGACTCGAAGCGTCTCGTGCACTGCTCTATGAAGCCAACATCGCTGCAAAGCAAACCAACAAACATAGATAGAGATTAGCAATCAATCCCTCTGATTGGTTCCGACTACGCTCAACACTCTCAGCAAAACTCACAGCTGTATGTCGTACTCGTCGCTGTGCTGCTCCCAGGCCTTGCGCGGCATCGCGTCGGCCTGCTTGGACGTGACCTTGGACGTGTCATGTGGACGGCTCGTTTTCGTGATGGTCAGTATGGTGGATGCGGACGGTTTGCCGTTGTGCGAGGCGGCGCTGTCGGACCCGCTGCCCGTGCCGTTGTGCAGCAGCTGCGGCGTGCCGTCGGCCGAGCTGCCGCCGCAGGTGGCAGCCAGCGCATTGCCAGCCAGGAGACGCTTGCTGGGCGAGCGGACAAAGACCTTGTGGATGCGGCCGCGCTGCTTGGACTCCTGCACGGCCTGGAGCTCGGTGCGGCCCGAGTAGTAGAATTTGCTGCCCAGGCTGATGTTGAGGAAGCGCGACAGTCGATGCGGCCGCTTCAGCCGGAAGAAGCTGTGGTGCTCCACGCAGGACTTCCACAGGGCCTTCGCGTGCTTGTGACTGCTCATGCCGAAGCCGAGCAGCGTGTCGTAGCTCTCGCTGGGCTCGCGGCGCAGCTGTATGAAGAAGTCCTTGCGCTTGAACGACACCTTCACCATCTTGCTCCACGAGAAGGTGTTGATGCGCAGCCCGTGCTGGAAGACGAGCAGCCCGATGGCCGACACGCCCAGCTGCAGCTCCTTGCCATTGGAGTCGGTGGCCTTGTGCAAGTCGATGCCATAGAGCTCCAGGCGCTTGCTGTGCTCCAGATAATTGTACTCGGCATCCGCCGGCAGCTGGCCGCGATGCAGCTTATGCAGCTCACAGATCTTCCGCTCCGCCTCCGGCGTTTGCTCCGCCAGCAGCTGCAGTCCGCTCAGGTAGCCCGTCTGATGCTCCACGGCATTGAAGTCGCCCAGCTCAGCTGTGGACCCAAACCCAACCCCAATCGCAGATTAGTCGCGGCCATAGACAGACTACGGATGGGAGTTACTCACACTGCACCGTGTAGCTGGCAAGCAGGCACTGGGTGTTGCTGGAGCACGGCAATTGGCCCAGCAGAATGTTTCGCTTGATCTGCAGATAGAACTGATAGCGCGTGAACTCCTCCTGCAGCCGACTGGGATCGCTTACAAAGAACTGTCGACAAGCAGAACACAGAATCAGTGAAGGCCTTTGCCCCGCATAGACTAACTCACCTTAACTCTAAACTCTAATAATGGAACGGCATCGTTGTCGAGCGAGAGGCTGCTGCATTGCTTCTTGAACTGCTTCTGTGCGTCGACCCATCTCTGCAAAAGGGCGATTGATTGATTGACTGGCTGGCTGATTGACCAATCGAATGTTCCACTTACCACAACGTCGCCGGGCTTCTGTGGAAACAATAGGCCAAAGTAATCCCTTTCGGATAGCTCGAGATAGTGAAAGACCTGATCCAGCAGCTCAGAGCCTTTTGCACGTTTCTGTAGAGGATACAAATTGAAGATATACATATATGAGAGATGGTATGAGATGATAAATAAATATATTAAGACAGGTTAGTTGAGTTGAGGAAGGAGGTAGAGCTAGGTAGTTCTCGATTGGGGCGTGTCACGCCTCTTTTTTCTCATACATATTAAAATCCACATTTTCAATGGGCTCTCTGGGTATATAAAAGGAAACCTTTCATACAGTCATTTAGGAATATTGTAAGATCATACTTGGGAATAATGAAAGGCTTAAACAAACATATACGAATATAAATATCGCTTCGCATCGTTCCACACGCATAAATTTCACCATTTACCCAGTTTGGTTGACTTGAAATGGCTAACTGTAAGTTGGCGTTGATTTGACTGCGATTCGGAGCAAACAGATCTTAAGTTAGGCGCGACGACTTTAGCTTTATTTTCCAGTCTCGAGTGTTTTCGTAATTAAGAAAACAATGCGAATGCCTCTTCGACAAGTGCGTGTCTGTCTATCCGACTGTCTGTCTGTCTGTCCGTCTGTCTTTCGTCTTCCCCCAAAATGAAAGCGAGTTTCGAATAAAGATGCGAAGCACTTTTCATATTCGATTTTCAAGTGCACAGGAGGTGGGGCAGGGGGAGTAGTTAAGAAAACAATGGCTAATATATAAAAGTCGACTTTCTATGCCCAAGAGTTCGTTGATTTCTTTACACAATTCGCAATTTACAATTATTATGCGAGCAGCTGAGGAGCAGCTCGTGAAGTGCGCGAGGGTGCTCAAGTGGGTGTTAAGGCTACAGGCGCACAGTGAAAGCTCGCTAAGGCGAACCAGCTGCGAGCTGGAGCCAACAGACTAAAGGAGCATTACCAATCCCCCCAGAGCTCTTCTAGGGGGGTTGTGCTCGTACTCACGTCGATCCGAAAGGTGTGCGTGATGTCATCTAGGAACAGGACGGTGACGCATTGCTGCCGCTGCTGCTTCTTGTCGCGCGCCAGCTCTGAGGATGCGCCGCGTTGTCGATAGCTCTTGCTCAGGTTGCTCAAGCGGAAGCGTTCAAACATGGCCCCGCTCCATTCTGCTTCTAATCAAGGCTAAACGTTACTCCCTGTGTGTGTGTGTGTGAGTGTGTGGGCGCGAGAGGGAGTGTAGGCGTGGCTGCTTTAGCAACTGCTGACGGCTCCCCTTGTGGCTGGCAGTTTGTTTATTCGATAAGTAGTGGCAAAACTTTCGACCTTTTTTTGGACGTGTCGTTCACGTTATGGCTAAGACTTTGGATGGATGTTCGAGCTAATACTTCTTTCTCCTCCGAAACTGTGCTGCAAAGAGAGAGAGATTGATTGGAGCATTAGATTTGATAAGAGGTTAATACAAGCAAGCTATAAATAATTATTAGAAACAAGCTCCAAAAATTCGTATTTAATAGAAGCGAAACAGAAAGACAACAGACCAATGCTATGTTAAATATATTAACAGTGTAGTCTGATGGGAACTGTTAAGAGTGAAGTCTCTAATCCTTAAGAAATGGTAGAGCTAGTAGAGCTATCTTCATAGCACTGTTAGCTTCTTTGCCCAAATATGAAAGTTAACAGTGCTATTAACATAGCATAACATATGTTAACACACACCATGTTCCCTTATATTGAGACGCATTTATTTGGAAACATTTTCAATTACGTTCGCACTTGACTTTTTCGCCCAGTTTTTATTGCTTTCTTTCTTTTGGCTGGGCCTGCCAGCCGGAAATCGTGTATTAATATAGAACACACACACAGAGAGACACAGAACGGGAGAGCGAGAGAGATAATGATACTGAGAGGGAGAGAGCACATAAATATTTTTATCTGTCACATGTACAAAATTATTTTGTATTTGTATTTGCTTTTATAACTAATGGCATAATACTTAAATAGCAATCGAAGTCTGCCTCTGTCTGTGTGTGTGTGTATATATGTGTGGGTATTTAGTACTTAGCAGAATAAATATGCAAGTGAAAGCCCCACAGCCGATAAGAAATTCCCAATCAATTTTGAACTCTGACTCTTTCCGAAATTAGTTTCATCTACTTAATTTAGCATTCATACTAAGTCTTTGGCCAGAGAGCAGCAAATGGAAAGGCAAAATCAATTCGATATACTTATAACTAGTTCATATATCATGGGGAAGAGCTCATAAGCCAATTACAAGGTGCATCAATCAAAAGGAGAGATAAACAGAACAGCTACACATGCACACACACACCCACACAAATGCACTCACACACACACACACACAGACGTACATTCCATTGAATCGCGACCAAGTCGAAAGGAAGTCGGAAGACGTAGACAAAGACGATATTAGTCATACGCTACACTTGTCAACGACTTTGTCTACGCTGTGCGTATGTATGCGTATGTGTGTGCATGTGTGTGGGTGTGTGTGTGTGTGTGTGCGTTGCTTGTCAGCGCGTGAAAATATGCGCCGATTGCTGTCTTAGGCACAGTAAAAAGACCTCTGGGCCAAACTGCTTCACAGCTGAAGTGCTCAAGTGTTTCCCTCTTACACCCGCACACACACACACACACACCTGAGTACTACACCTCACAAAGTAAACAATGGCAATATACAAAGCGTCAAAAAGGGAGTGTGAACCAAAGCTTAAGCTGCACGACTTTTAAATACCCTAAGCTAAATCTATAGCGAAGTCTCTACAATCTGCATCGTATTTAACTTTATTATTTTTTATGCACGTATTTGATTGAATTACCATAGCAAGCCAGTTCAGTCGGATGTGTAAAGTGCTCTACCATCTGCACTCTGACCCCGGTCAACAGTTAACTAGATCTATTTTATATCGAGCCATCGAGCTGTGCCATTAGCCCTTTATGCAAGCTATTTAGGCTGCGAACATGAAGCCAATTAATGCCTTCCACATGGCTGGCTCAGTAGGTTAAGCTGATTAGGCAGGTGCAAGGGGAGGGCGGGGCAGCCGGAGGTCTACTCTTAATTCCATTTCGTTATCAGCAAATGAATGCAAATTTGCTAGGCACACAAGGCGCAACCCGTTCAACCGTTTGGTAATGGGTCGATAATTTTGTAGATTGCGTGCAACAGGTTATCGATGTGGATTGTGCGACTAGTAGATACCCTGTGTTTTAATAAAAACTGTTGCAATTTGTTATATTTTTGTATTTGTCAATAAACAATAGAAAGAGTCTCAAATCTGCTCCAAGAAAGAGACTGTTGATCAAATTAATCAAGAGATGCCCCCATCGATAATCGCTCAGCAATAAAAAACTCGTAATCTACATAAATCACTTCCACTTCCAGTTCGCTCCATTGCCGGCTGCGCTGCCCTTTTACGGATTACAGGGTATGCAAAGAAAGCAGAAACGAGATTGCGTCATTTGCGCTGGTGACGCCCACAAGGCCCCACCATCGCCCCATTTCAGGGAATTGGCGACAAAACGACATCGGCCAACGGGCCATATATGAACGGGAAGCCTTATAGACGCTATTCGACTCGACTCATTCAACTCGAGTCGATGCTCATTGTGGCTATGACGGCTTTTCGTAGTTACCCTCTCTCTGTATGGCAAGTGGGTATGCTGGCGGAGGGGGGGAGGGAGGGAGGTGTATTGGAGTAGGGGTATTCAGGTGATCACATTGTTTGTTTGTATTACGTATTTCTTTATTATTATTCTCGGTTGTTGCCATTAATTGAAAATGAAATGAAATGAACAACAAAACAACAACAACAACAACAACAACAACAACAAAGAGGGCACACGAACAACATTAACAGGAATATTTCTGGCTAAGCAGTTGTATTGTTTAAAGTGCATAAACAAAAGCACAAACACTTCCTCACACACACACACACACATTCGTGTGGATAGGTATATCAAATTTATTCGCCTGAGAACACAATAATAATGAGAAGGAAAAAAAATACAAATTTTTGGTTCGTTGACCGAGTTTTTGGGCAAAACTTCTCCCACTTTTCTCTCGCTCAAATGGCAAAGTTTCTGTTTATTATGTTAAGTATTCAAATGTCCGTGTGTGTGTGTGCACGTATTTTAATGCAGATTTAAGTTGCTTTCGCTTGAGCTGTTTGGCAAATGCTGCTGGAACAGCTTCCGTTGTTCGCGCACAGTGGGACAAAGGCAATTGGCTGCGTCAGTAAATAGCAACAGCTGCTCTAAAAGCCAATTTAGTCAGATGTATTACTGATTTCGCAGAGCTATTACACTATTAAACATCGAAAGTGACTCGTTTGGCAGTCCGTGAGCCACTGTGCGACTTCTTCTTTGGCTTTGTTCGCGTGACCCGCTGAGCAAATGGAGGAAATGGCAACGTAAGCAAATCCAATTCGCTTGCCCGATGCTGGGAAGTGGATAGTAAAGAGAGCGAGCGACCGAGCGAGAAAAAAAGAGTGGGAGGGAGGGAGGGAGAGGAAGCACAGTGAACCGGTTAAGTATTGGACAGCGCTTTAAACTGAGCTTCGATGTCAGCTGAGCTGCTCAAGTCACGTAGATCTGCAGATAAACTGCGACTGCAGATGACTCAAGCGAGAGAGGTCACACGGCGGACGGTGGCTTGCACAGAGCTGGAAGTGGAACTGGAACTAGAAACGGAACCGAAAGCCGCACACTGTGCGGTCTGCCCTGTACGTAATGTAACGTACACGCAGCCGTTGAACCTGCTGGCCTGCTAGCGACGTAACTTGAAGCGGTGAAATTGAGAAAGGGGGGCTGGGGCTGGGGACGGGGCTGCCTGCCACTCAATTTCAATTAGGACACATCACTCAAAGAGACGACGAAAGGTATTTTCATTATGTCACTAACTATGCAACGTTTCCATCAAAAATCAAAATCTAAATATTTAATATTTTCGACTGCCTGGCAATCCTTATCAAAGTCAACGCGGTCGAAGGTGGGCAGCCCTTCGAAAGCTTCGTCTGTTGAGCAACCCCACATGCGGGCAGCTGATAAGACAGAGAGAGAGAGAGATAGAGAGAGATGGAGGGGGGTGTACTCAATTGAATTTGCCGTGCCAGAGAGGCATCAATAATGTTGCTGCCTGCAGCTGCTGTCTGTGCATTTGCATTTGTTTGGTTTTATGCGCTTTACCGTTATGCGTCAGGGCTGCCATGTGTGCGCAGGGCTACAGCAAAAGGGGGCAGGGCAGGGCAGGGCATGGCAGGCGCAATGCTTATCGCTGTTTGCTTTTTAATTTTTATTGCTTCTGACGAACGACCAAACGAACGGCACGGCACACGCACCCCGACACCGAGATGCTCTTATGCTATTTTTGTGTGTTCATGCAACGGTAGCCCCCAGAGCCAACCAGCCCCCGGGCTGCACACGTACGCGCACACACACACACACACACTTTGACACACAGTCAAGCAGAGAGCACACACACGCACGCACGCACACACAGAGACACAGCTGAAGAGCTGCCTGGTTGTTTACGCTTCGCTTCTTATATTCTTAATGATTGTTTTACACTTTTTGCTTTTACCGTTAAACGAAAAATAAACGAAATTTGTCGACTAAACAGTTTGCTAATGCCCGCGACGGCTCAAAGTCAACTAATCCCATTTGCGGCGAAACTGTGCTGAGCCTAATGCGCTGCAAAAGTCAGAGCGAGAGAGTGGGGAGAGGCAGAGGAGAGAGTGAGAGCTGTGGCTACAAGAAAAAGAACAAACTAGCTCAATTAATTAAACGATTTGTAAACACAATACCATGATTAATTACACACACACACACACATCCAAATACACAGAATTACAGACTGTATGCATTCATTTCTGGAATTAATGTAGAATGCATTAGTGTGATTGTGTGTGAGTGCAAGTACATTCTCTCCCTCTGACTCTCTCTCTCTCTCTTTCTGTCGCTCTTTTCAAAACTGTGATTTTCAAGCAAATCAGACAGACGCTGCGACACTGCGCTTCGTTGAGTAGGCGGCATCTTGAGCTGTGCATACATGTGTGCGTTTGTATGTGTGTGAGTAAGAGTGAACATCGCGAAGAGAGTAAAATCATAATAATCCAAGGCAACAAGCAGCGCGCTGTGCCGCGTTGATTCTGCCTTCGGCTGCAGATAAGCGCACTCACACACATACACGGACACATACATAGGTAGCAACACAAGAAAAAAAAAGAGTTAAATGAGCCGCTTTGGGCAGGAACTGCAGCTCACCTTTTTACTTGTAGCACTTAGGTACGGCGTATGCTGGTCTGTACTCTTTCTAGATAGCAACAAATTCAGCAAATATGAAGAACACATTTATTTGTAAGGCTCCTTCGCAACTTTACACAAATATTGACGCACATGCACACACGCACATACACATTGATCGGTCGCTCACGCACACGGACTTCGAGTCGAAAGGAAAACAATAAAGTAGGAAAAAATGGAACGGCACAACGAAGCCGCAAAACGAAAATAAAGTTGTGGTATTCTGGTTACTTGACTATGCTAGGGTTTACATATGGAACACGTAACGAAACCGCAAGCAGTTGTGCTTTCAATAATGAACAAAATTAACAAAATAAAATAGAATTGAATTTTCTTTCCGAAACCGAACAAACCAAGGCGAGCAGCGACGAACTAGTGATGTTAAATGCGGGCGTACAGCGTATCGATGTATCGATGTTGTTTAAATAAAACGATAGCCCGACATTACGATGTTTCTGTATGTATATCGGTGAGAAAATCTAAATAGTTACTGAATGCTTGCTCACTGACCAAAGCTGGTTGATATGAATTGTACGTGCGGGATTTAACTTTCAAACTTTATATTGTATAACAAAGCAAGCATTAATTACTTACTCTATGTCGGCAGAAATAGGAGCAGATAATTTGAATTTTATTTTTAAATTAATTGAAATTGAAATAGTAGCTGTTAAGCGATGGCCAGTCGTGAAGGTGGCAAGAAGAAGCCCCTAAAAGCGCCCAAAAAGGAGGCAAAAGAGATGGACGAACAGGACTTGGCCTACAAGCAGAAACAGCAGGAGCAGCAGAAGGCTCTCGATGCAGCCAAGCAAAAGGCAGCCCAGAAGGGCGGCAAGAAGGCAGCTAAATAGCATATATCGATGTCCTGCCTTGCAATAAAATTGAGTTGGCTTACGTTTTGCCCAGTTGAATGATGATTAATTGCTTCTATTACTGTGCAGGGGTCGGGGTTGCTCGCTTAAAAAACCATCACAAAAATGTGACAGCCCAAAGGCCACACAAAAAACCTTTGCTGGACACGGCCATTGGCGAGCGCAACAAATGCGGCAAATTCGCATTTGATGCGTTTTTTATGTTAATCGAGTGAGCTAATGGACATTGCGAACTGTCTGTCGTCCTGATGTCCCTATGTCAGTGTGGGACATGTGTGTGTGTCAATTTATTGTATTAATCAAACGATAAGGCGATTTGTAGTTGATGAAGCTTCAAACTGTGGGAGAGGCTGGGAGAAGAGACGCGAGTGAAACAGTAGGGGATAGGGATAGATATAGTCAGAGATAAAGTAAGCAGATAGATAGGAGCTGAAGGCTATAAATGAGTGAGAAAGAGAGAGTCATAGAGAGAGAGAGAGAGAGAGAGAGAGAGAGAGAGAGAGAGAGAGAGAGAGA
>NW_022045904.1:25289-47128 GCF_001654015.2 Drosophila navojoa
GTGTGTGTGTGTGTGAGAGAGAGAGAGAGAGAGAGAGAGAGAGAGAGAGAGAGAGAAAGAGAGAGAGGTAGAGTCAGAAAGCGTGTTTCACTTACTGAAGTGGAGCTGTAAATTTGCATATATATAAATATATATAATCTAAGATTACTTAATATTTACAAGACTCGGTCGATAAGTCTTTTCGTGTAACTCTGTCCGCTTATCAGACATAAAATAATCATTCTCATGTGTTTATCATTATATTTAATATTTAAGCCTTTTTATGGAAAACGTATTTGAATTGTTTTTATACAAAATTTAAATTACATTTTTAAAAGCTAAAAATTGTATAGTTTTGCTTTAGGTATTATACAAATATATAGATATTTTGTATTTTTTTTAAGTGTAGGCAAAAAACATAACACAAATAAAACTTAAGCAGAACTCTTAGAGGTATTTAATTATTTTTAAAGTAAATCAATTCAGAAAATTGAAGAAAATATTTCAAAAATTGTTTTTAATTATAATTATAATCGTAATCTAGAAGAGGAAGCATTTGATATGTTGTAAAAATGTGAAGTATTAATTTTAATATTATTATTTATTATTAATATTAATATTAATATTTATATTGATTTTTATGTGATATTCGAGCTGGTGACAATGTACAATTTAATTTAAATAATTAATAACAATTACCATTAGTTGAATAAGCATTTTGATTTAATATTCAGATTAATATATTGTTCATATTTGATTTTTAAATATATATATATATTGTTGTTGTTGTTGTTGCTGGCACACTATCCAAGTCTTATGCAAGAGATTTATTTTGTATTTAATATATAAATTTATGTTTTAAATTTAAGTTTAAATTTAAATTTAATGAATTGCATATATGCCGAGTATTTTTTATGGAATTTCATTGGGTTTTTTCGTGTGAGTTGTTCTTTGTGTTTAATTTAAACTTAATTAATATATTTATTTTGTAATTAATATACAAGCTTACACATTATTTAACAACATTGAATGTTTTAACATTTGCCAAAATATTTAATTAAAAAATTGCTAAACAAATTTCAGTGTTCAATCATATATATTATTTTAAATTATTTTTGTTATTATTATTTTTATTAAATATTTGCTTGCATTGCTTAGGCATTTGGCTCAAATATTTAATAAAATACAATTTCTTTAGATTTTTATTTATTTTTTAGTGATTAATGTTTAATTCTTTAGGGTTTTATGTACAATTTGTTGTTTAAATATTTTAATTATTATATATTATTAAATATTGCTTAGACATTCAAATAATATTTTTTATATATTTATTTTAAATTTAGAAATGCTTAAGCAAAAGTTATAAAATATTGCTCAATATTTTCATTTAATTTAAAATTGTTTAATAAAAGAATATTCAATACATTATTTTATAAAATTTACTTAAGCATTCCATATTTTTTTTTTTATTTTTAAATTTTTTTTTTTTTATATATTTACAGCTTGAAGCTTGGCTTAACATTTGCCTGCAAACTCTTCACGGCTTCTCGCTTCCTCGCAGCAGCTGCTGGCACTTGGTGGTGCGAGTGGTGCAGTGGCTCAGTTGTGGTTGCCCTTGCGCGCATTGAAGAACATTCGCGCCACCTTGCCCAAAGCGCCAACAAAGTCCCAGCGCTGCTGCTGGTGCTGGTGCTGCTGCAGCTCCTCCTGCTCCTGCTGCTGCTGCTGCTGTTGCTGCTGGCAGTCGTGCCTCGCCTAGGAGGGCGTGGAGTACCAGGCACTCGCCGGGCTGCCCTTGTGGTACAGGTGGAAGCTCGAGTGGGGCGCGAAGTACTGCGGCTGGTCCAGGTTGCTGTAGGTGACGCCGCCCTCCGTCGTGGTCGTGGCGTGCGGGTGCATGCCCGCCGTGTAGGCCTGCGGCTTCAGGGGCAACGTGGCGCCCGCCGAGCCGTCCACGGGCGTGGCGTATTGGCCACGCAAGGGGTCGGCGTAGTCGTAGCCGGCATTGGAGCCCACCAGGAGGCCGGGCGGCGCGGCCGCCGAGGGCAGCTTGGCCGAGTTGTTGGAGTCGCGCGGCGACACGGAGCTGGGCGGCGTCATGGCGTTGTGGTAGTCAATGGAGCTGTGGTAGCCGCCGTAGGTTGACACCAGGTTGGTGAAGGCGTCCGCCGAGTTGCCGCTCTTCTGGCCCACAGGATGCGGCACGGAGGCAGCTGCCGCCGCCGAGTGCAGCTGCAGATACTGGTTCTCGTAGGAGGACTCGCTGCCCGGTGGCGTGGGCAGCGGCCCGCCCTGCTGCTCGCCGTAGAACACGCCGGGCACGCCCACCCCAGTGGGCGTCTGCCTGGCTGTGGCGCGTATCACACTCTCGCGATTCGCGTAGAGCTGGCGCAGCAGCGCCGTGGCCGGCATCGGGGCGGGCTGCTGGTAGGGCGTGCCGATCCACTGGATCGTGCTGCTCTTCTCGTTGGCATCGGAGACATGGAGCTGCTGCTGCGCCTGCTGCTGCTGCTGCTGCTGCTTGATCAGCGCGTCCGTGCTGAAGTCTGTGCTGGGCTGGTTGTTGTTGTTGTTGTTGTTGCTGGGCGAGGGCAGGTGCTTGGACATGGCGTGCTCCAGGTCCTTGACAGCCGAGTCGGCCGAGGCAGCTGGCTGCACGTCCTCCACCATGGAGGGCAGGCGGCTGCGCGGCTCCCGCTGCTGCTCCAAGGCGGGCAGCTTGCTCAGCGGCTGCTGCTCTGCCTGCAGCTGACCCACCTGTCCCACCTGTTGCTGCTCCCCTTGCTGCTCCTCCGCCTGCTGCGCCGCTTTGCTCTTCCGCTTGCGCTTGCTGCTCGGCGCACTGCTCGTGGGCGTCGGTGTGGGCGTGGGCGTGGCAGACACCGTCACAGGCAGCACGCCGTCCACCTCGACGCCCAGCGGCGTGGGCGAGTCCTTGATCAGCGCGAGGCTGCTGTTCAGGTTGCTGCCATGCGCCGCATTCCGTCCCCTGCCCCGCTGCGTGTGGCCCTCTGCATCGGTCTTGGGCGAGCCGAGCCCCAGCTTCATGTCGCCGCTCAGGTGGGCGTTGCCCTCGCCCGAGGCATCGCCGCCAGGCGAGCCGCTGCTCTTGTCGTTGCCCAGCCCCTCCTCGTGCTTGATGCTGTCCACACTCGGCTCCAGCTGGCAGCAGTCCAAGATCAGATTCTCATTCTCACGATTGCTGTGGGGACAAAGGGCGAACGGGTTAGTCGGCTGTGATAGAACCTATTTATACCATTGATTAGGGACGTCAGGGACTCTCCCTAGTCATTCAATGCCTTATCCTATTCCCACTTATACTCAGGATTCACCTACCTTATAACGTAGTTGACGCAAATGATGTTCTGCTCGTCGGCGTTTTTGGTGCTGCAGACGACTGTGGCGCAGGTCTGGAGCCAGGTGTAGCCGCCGTTCTTGTTCATCAGTCTGTAGTAGCCAGTCAGGACCTGTCCCTTCTCGATCACTGAAAGGAAATTCACATTGCAATGAGCTGCGATCGATGGGCAGAGGCTCAGAGGAACTTACGATCTGTGTGGCTCTTGCGCAGGCGATTCGCATCCTCGGCGTGGCAGAGGCAGTAGAGACTCTTGTTGACCAGATCCTCGGGCGTGTAGTCCAGCAAATCAGATACTCTGCAGCAGAAGAGAGAGAGAGAGAGAGAGAGAGAGATGGCATATTAGCAGAGGCTATAGGCACAGGTAGACTCGCCTCACTCACCTGGGCTCGCAGTGCGCCACGCGCAGATCAAAGTTGACGCGCGTCACAAACATGTCGCACTCCAAGCGTATCTCGTGCACCGAGGGCGGCGGCAGCGCGATGGCCAGGGCGACCATGCCCAGCAGCGGAGGCTGCGCCTTGCGCGTGTGCGAGAAGGTGTACTGCGGACGCAGCTTGCAGAGCAGCAGCACCACCTGGAACAGCAGCAAAAAACAAGACAAGCCATCGAAGAGTTAGTGAAAATAGGTCAAAGACTAGCTGCTTAAGAGCTAAGATAGAGAGAGACAGATCGATAGAGAAAGCAGCAGTGAGAGGAGGAAGAATGCACACGTTTGCGCAGTGCAGCAGCGAGCTTTCAGAAGGCCATTGTGGCAAAAAGCTGAATGCTATTATATACAGTTGAGGACAGAATGGGATGATTGATGATGTTGTTGATTGCACTTAGTGACAAGAAGCTGAATGTTATGTATGCAGACCGAATTTGTCGCTTAATGTTTTGAATTGTACTTCGTGACAAGAAGCTGAATGCTACAAGTGATGACTGAATGTGTTTAATTGTTGTTGACTGTTGCGTATGCCATCACAGATAATAAGAGTAATAGAAATGTTCAAGTCATATTGAATACACATTACCATATGCTACATTACTGTCATATGTTATGTAACATAGTATGTATGTATGTGACTGTTGAAAGTTGAGTATACATAACAGATATTGGAATTTCATGAACTGGCTGTTGAGTAATGTGGAATATTAGAGACTTATGGACAACGCTTACATATAAAATGATGTGATAGATTGATTATGAATAAATATATAGTACATATGTATATTTGTGTGATGATATATAGTTTATTAAAGCAGCTATATTTGCTGTTCATCAATGCAATATCAGAATGACTGTGGTCTATCTCCTCTTGGCTCTTGACTGTGTGTTGTGTATATAGATAGATATAGATACATATATGGGATGACCGATATCAGTATAGTATAGTGGCTATATTCGATGCTGATCAATCTAAAATCAGTTTTGCATTGCCTGCTCAAACGAAATGTGGCCGAAAATTGAAAAACTGATTGATAAATGGCGCCTCGAGAGGCGTCGTCAAATCATAAACTAAATGAAATTTTGCTTCATTTGATTTTTTAATTTTAATTTTTTTAATTTTAGGTTGTTTAGAAATTTGTTTTAGTTGCTCTGCATTTTGTTGTACTGATTTCAATTGATACGTACCGAATAGTTCGAGGCCGGATTCTTAACATTTTTACCATTTGTATTGCTACCGCTGCAATTGCTGGTTGCATCGCTCGCCTGTAGATAAGCATTGGGATGGTGATGGTAAAAAATGGCTAACAGACAGCTCTATATATGTGTATGTATATATGTGTGTGTATATTTGTACGTTCAACCAAAGATCGGTTAGTCTACTGCCCCAGCACGTCACGAACCGGACAAACGAATTCGCTAAGTGTTAGAAAGAAAGCTACGAAACCAAAAACAAACTCAAAAGAGAACCAAACTAAGGACTACTACGCTACACTAGGCTACAGGGCTCGGAGTTGAGTTGAGTTCAGTTGGGAGTCAGTGCTTGACGCTTACCCGGTAGCCGGAGGACTTGAAGTGGCAGCCCCGCTTGGTCAGGGTCGACTTCATCCGCACACAGAAGCTGCGATCGTAGCCCTTGTAGCCGCTCGTCGAGGCCTGCGTCATGGAGGCGGCAACTGCAAGAGGAGGATAGAGAGCAGTTTAGCTAAAGTCCAACGGGGCTGCGGTTAGTTGGGCTCTAATTGGTTGGGCTAGTTGGCTAGCCGGACGCCCGGGATACCCAGGTTCTTGGTAGCAACTCGGACTCGACTCACCGTCTGGATTGTTCGTACCGTGTGTGCCGCTGCCGTCGTCCGAGGCGCCCGACGTGGGTGAGGCCAGGCCAGCCGCACCACTGCCGCCGCCGCCGCCAGCTCCCACACTGCCGCCGCCGCCGGCGCCGCCGCTGGTGAGGCTCAGGCCCAGCTGGTCGGCGATTTCCGCATGGTCCGCCTGGTGGATGTAGTCGAATATGCTGCTGCCCGTCATCTCCACCTGCGAGAGCCCCAAATAGATGGACACCGTTTCCGATATGTACAGGAAGCGTCCATCCGCTGCCACCGCCAAAGCGAAGCCATCGAGTGACTGCGGCAGAGCGAAAACAAAATTCAGTTAGCCAAATTTGCATAAAGTTAACGCCAAAGATGGCTGCCCGCATAGCAACCCATATGCCTCTCCCCCTCACTCTCTCTCTCACTCTCTCTATCTCGCTCTTTCGCTTACCTGTAGTATGTGGGTGCCCTGATGTTGCTCGAACAAATCAACCGCGGGACTGCGTCGTATGGCTGCACCTGCAATGGAGAACGAAACGCATGCCAAGTGGCAGAGCGGTTAGCAATTGGCTAAAGGCAAAAACAACATTCCAAAGGTGCTAAGACAAGGTGTGCGAATGACGTAGCTGCACTTACAGGGTATATGGCATATGAATAGTTATAGGTAATATATACTTATTTATAAGTGATAGATGTATAAGATAGAGGTAATATATAGCCAAGCTTAAGCTCCAGCTGGTCTCGCTTTAAGCTAACCTGAAGTGATTCAAGCCAACTGCGACTGAAAGAAGCCCCATTCATGGCACTTAGCTTGGGTTATTTGCCATTCGAAGTGGCCAACAGTGGCCATTGCCACGTCATGCCGTGCTGGCCACGTCAACATTCAGTTATTGTCACGTCAAAGGCATGAGCGAGGTGCTGGAACGAGGGGTGAGGAGGGGGCACAATGGCGGCAATGGCAGCTGGCAGCAAATCGAGTCGAAAAGGTAGACAAGGCACTAAAAAATAATCCAAAATCAATGGGGCGTTATGTATGGCCAAAAGGGGGCCACAAGTGAAAAGATAGAAAGAGAGGGACGGGAAGGGGAAGGGGAAGTGTGACGGGCGTTAGTTCAATTGTATTATTATGCGCAGCTAAAGCCCAGAAGGCAGAGCAACAAGCTGCGGGCAATAAAAACCACTTCAATTTGACCCACAGACAAAAAACGGAACGAGACGAAACGAAATATATATATGTATGTATAAAAATATTATGAAAGCGAGGCGGGGTAAGGTCATTAAAGGCAAAGCTGTTATGGTGGGCCTCAACACCCACGCACAGTGATAGAGAGAGAGAGAGACAGAGAGGGAGAGAGTCACATATGGACAGCGGAAGCGGAAACTGTTTGCCAACTGGGCAACTCGAGGCGAGGCCAAGAAATCGCTGGGGACTCACAGCAGCCGAGTGGAGACGGCAAGAGCAAAGGGAGGGAGGGAGCGAGGGAGGGATGGACAGGCTCAAGGAGCAAGGGAATTGGCATTGGACTAAAGCGATTTGCACTTGTGCGAATTATGACCTGGCTGCTGTCTGAGGGGGTTGCTTGTGGTCGGGCGGTCGGCCTGGCTTGACCACCCATAATCGTAAAATTCTATAATTGAATTAAATAAATATGCTTCGCATGGGCCACAGCTGAGGAAATATTGCAAGAGCTCACATATTTATGACTCGAGTCGAGCTCGACAGCTCTGCCTAGAGCGCTCCGAGTGGGCAATCAAATGATGATGCGAGAATTCAATGAGAATTGCAGGCAAGTCGGAAAAACATTTCAGCATGAAATGAAATTTCAAATGAATATGAATTTAGAATTTAAAATGTATCTGGAATATATTTTATATATGCCTTACACTTCCATATGACATAGTAGCTCTCTGAAGACATGTACACTATGATATTATCGATCTTTATAAACTTGCAACTTAGAGCTCTGCAATAAGGATTCAGAATATTTAGAATAGAATTTCAGGATACTCGACCTTTCCTTCCCTAAGCTCGAATGTATTTCAAGTAGTCTATACTTTGGCCTAAGCAAAGAGACAAACATATTTTGAGGTTAATCAGGGCATTTGCTAGTCCGACAGTCTCAAATAGTTCTAGAGTTATTTCTGTTTAGGGTTTAAGCACGTTCAAGAATCGATTCAAGTTTATCTAACTATAAAATAACAAATCTAGTTTTAGAGCAAAGCCTTTTAAGCAATTTGAATGGCAGCAAATGACAGACAGTTCAGGTGAAAGCTGGCATGACTTGTCTCCATTAGGGTTTGTCATCTATTTTCGAAGTACTTTAACGACTGCCCAGATTTAGAGTGCTTATAGGCTCTTTGGCAGTGCGCTGTCCAATCGGAGTGGCCCGGCGGATTGGCTTGGCCTTCTGGAATTCCACAATGACAGCTATGACACACAGTCATGGCAATAAAAACAAATCAACATATCAAATGGCCAGAGGGAGAGTGAGAGAGCGAGAGGGAGAGAAAAATGGCTGCGCATGCGCAGTAAATAAAATATAAATTGCGCTTAATAGCGATATTTTATGCAAATGGATAACTGACGGCCCCCAAAAAGCCCGTCAAAAGCCCAAAACAAATATATAAAGCCAATAAATTGTTTGGCTTCGGCATTTGTTGTTGTTGCTTATTTTAAGGTGCGCGCGCATATTGTTTGTAATTTTATTTTATTTTCATTTTTTGGTTTTGTTTTCGATTTTCGGTTTTCGGTTTTTGGCATAGAAAAGTTGACAAATCTGTGATTTCACTGTGCCGTTGCGAGGAGACGCCACTGTAAAATGTAGGCAAATGCGTTTCCTGCTTTCGGTTTTTATCGCTCTCTCTCCCTCTCCGTCTCGCTCACGCTCCCTCTCTCACTCGTCTACCTATGTCTTCGCCGCAGCAATGGCGCACAAAATGGCCGCCCACGCTGCCGTACAGTCGCGTATGCAAATGAGCCATGCATGAAATTTCACTTACACTGGTGGCGCAAATAGAGTGCATGCTCGAGTTTGGCAGGGAATTTGATGTCGTAAACGTTTGGAATGGTGTTTGGCGTGAAGTGTGTACTAAAAATAGACAACAGATGGATTCGATACTCACTTTTTAGCTTGCTGCTGCTGGACGCCTCTCGGGTCCATGGCGGATCGCCGTGCCCGGAAAAGTCTCTCAGTTTCAAATAGCTAATGGTCAGTCTTATTATGGAGGCCTTGTCCAGCTGGCTGGTTATGGCTGCTGGCAGCGGCAGCATTTTGGCCAGCTCATAGAACTCGTAGTTCTCCTTGCCGCGCCGCGATCTGGCCGCGTCCCTCGACTTCTCCTTGCGCAGCTCCAGAATGCTGCAAATAAGAAAGGGAAACAGAAGATTAAGAGAAGCTCAACAAAGCCAAGGCAATAAATATTGATGTATTAGGCGGGTGTTAAGTAGACACTGACGAATGGGAAGCTGCGTCTAGGCGAGGCAGGCTACATCCTCCAGGTAGACACACTCCCGCTCCCGCTCCCTCTCACTCTCCCTCTCCCTCTCCCACTCACACCTGTCGTCGCAGTGTCAACTGCTGGCAATTTGTTTGGCTGATGGAATGGTGTCAGAGTCCGAAGCAACAAATTGCCAGCCATTTGTCAGTCTTTCAACGGAACAGACTCTCACGATCTTGCTGCTCTTTGGTTTCTACTGTTCTAGCCGAAGAAAAATTGCCTCGTTTTCTATGCGCAACAGATTTTCCATTGTTGAATGCATCTACCCCAGAGCGAGGAAGAGGGGGAGCGACATGTGTCTCTATCTTTAGCGCTGTGTGTTTAGTGGCAACAAAGGCTGCCTCCTCTTGTGGCAGATGCCGCTGGCCAGATACTCGATTCGATCTCTTTGCGCTGCACACAGTTTTCCATTCAGCAACTGGGCAACGGGCAGCACACAGCCCACAGCCCACAGCCGACTCATGGCACTCCGAGCACTCCGAGCACTCCGAGCACTCAAAGCCAGCCGCTGCTGCTTCTCATATCATTTGGCCCATCATCTTCGCCAGAAACTTGGCTTTAAAGCGTTCATAATTTAAGTTTGTTGTCATCTTTCCTTGTCGTCGCGTTGCGTCGCTTTTCGTCTTTGTTTTTGTTTCGTTTTTGTTTTGTTATTCGTGTTTAAGTGAAATTTCATTCCCTAGCATAGGATCGAGCTTATGCGCATTCAGGCGAGGCTTGGTGCCAGCCTCCTCGTACCCGGAACCCATTGAAGATGGGCAATCAGGGGGTATAATGGGCTTCTGAAAATGCGTGTAACAGGCGGCATGAGTATTCCGAATCTGTGTGACGACGACCTGGCTGGATATAGATCTGTTCAACCGTCGGTCTGCCATGTAGATCATTTAAGTCATCGCATGGATCGTATTATTTTACCAGTATGGCATACGATATAGAGTTTAAGGAAGTAGCTGTTGCATAGGCACCCCTTAACACGAGGGTATTACGCACGAGATCCAAGTGTTTCATGTCATTTTATTCACCAGATTTCACTCTAACTACCGATAGCCATTTCTCTAGGATGCTTTAGCTAGGTCAACAAGTGTGGATCTACATATATTTTCAACAGAAGTTTACACACACACACACATACAGCTTTCTAGATATTCACATATTCAAGAGCTTTATTCCCAACACTAATTATTACGCACTAATTACACCTTTTCAACACTGTTCCTGGTCTCACACTCAACCATGTAAGACTTGGCCACCTTTGGTAGAGTATTTGAAGTTTCCATATGAGCACAGTCCCATTTTCTGGCTCTTCTTCTTCTGCGGGCTGCCTCGCTTTAGCTTTAGCGAGATCTGTTGTTGGTCCGTCTTTCAGTTGCTGTACATTTCGTACATTTTGTGGCCTTTTACATTTATTTTAATGTCTGTGGGGCATCTGTAAATGCGCTCATCACACACACGCACACACACACACACACACATGCGCAGATCTCGAGAGGTAAGTTTCGTGTAAGTAAAAAAAAGAAGCCGCTGTGGATGATGCTTATCGTTGGGGGCACTGCCTCGCTGGGGCTATAAAAATATTTTTGTTGATAATTAAAATGAAAACGGCGTAAAGAGCGCTTCGAACAGAAACCCGTACAACATGCGTCTGCCACGGGCCAAGCCAGTTTTTAACCTCAGCAGCGTCTTTGGGGTTTTTTTAATTAGTTTGTTAAATCTGAGCTTGTTTTGAAATCTGAAGCTCACAGCTTAAGAGTACCTGATGTTTCTTGCTTTCCCGAAAAACTTGCAGTTCAAAGAACTTAACTAGAAATGGAACCAGCCGATTCGCAATTAGCCCCAGAGTGTGAGAACCTGGCTCATTAATCTTGCCTGACTTCAATATCAAATAACGTAATAACCTTTAAATTGCCTCCGCACTAAGGCGGACGAAATTAAATGTCTTTGCAATTTGTCAGGGCTAGAGCAAAATGCCTTGATAAATGATTTTCTGCGATTCGAATTCGCAAAACGAAAAAATTAAAAAAAAAATGAAAATGAGGGAGCTGCGCGGCTATAATTTGCCGTGTAAATTGCATGTCATTAGCGAAATGAGAAAAGGAAGGGAGAGAGAGAGAGCTAGAGGGAGAGAAGGTGAGAGGTTGGGTGAGGGTTGCCTTAGTATGTGTGAGCTTTGAAAGCTTGTCCTTTACAGTCTGATGGATATGCTAAAATTGCCTTAGTATGTGTGAGCTTAGAATCCTATATGCGCCCAATGTTCCATTGAGAGTTGATAAGTAAGTGTCTTAGTATGTGCGAGAAAGCTTGTCATATAAAGCCTCCCTCGATAGAGTTTTCAGGCTTCGCTGATTTGAGCCTTTGTTTCCACTTGATTGGCTGGGAAAGATCGATTAATCGATTTACTTTGGCAACTCCAAATATTGTCATTTGATTAAGACTTTAGGGCGAGCTTAGGCATCTAAGCGGATTACAAGATCTTAGCTGCTGTGGTTGCCAACACAGATTTGCCAAAAATCAAGTCGAGGATCGCGATAAGGGTGGGAAAACTGCGCTGGACTGCCTTTTCTTTGCTTTCGTTTTCCTTTACGGGTTTTCCTTTCACACAAACACACGCACAGAGGAGAGAAGAAAAGGAAAAGTGAAGGATAAGAATGCCTCGCTTCATTGTTTAGGGGCTGTGAGAAGTGCCGTTATGTCTTTATCAGTTTATGTGTTTTTTTTTGTTTGTTGCCAAACACAGCGTGAATAGCTGTAAACGTTAGTCAGCTATCAACTGCCATTATGTAATCAGAATTCGTGGAAAACACAGAAGCAAAGCCAACAAATAAAACTATTCGACAGAGCCATAAAAACGCATCTGGAGTGGCCTCAAATTGGAGCGTGGCCACAGAAGACCCTGATAATAGCCCATTTGAAATGATTTTTGATATTTTGATGTGGATCGAATTGAACCCGTTTAAGATGGCAACATCTTAGCTATATGGCGAATAGAATTGAAAAAAGTCAGTGGAGAATGATTAGGAATCGAGAAAATATTTGATTGGCAACAGCTCTATTTCATACGTGATAGGTAAATGGAGCTATACAAAAACTAGACAGCTAAACTATAATAAATACTTTCATCAAAGTGTACTCTATACACGATATATCATCAGTTATAATACAATGCACAGATGAGAGAGAGAGTCTGAATAGCCCAAAGAAAAGTACAGAAAGACTCAAGATTTAAATGATGAGCAAATAAATAAATTTTGATATGAGACATTGAGGCCTTCGTATTTAATGGACGTGTACGGTTTGTTTGTGTAATAATATGGAATACTGATCAAGTTATTTCAGAGTTCATTCAAAGTTTCTCTGTATTAAACATTGAATTTGTGAGACAGATAAAGTTATTAAACTCAATGAAGAGAATAACTGTGGAGGAGATATATCACACTATTTCCCTACGTCTTCAAGTACCAAAAGAACAACTACTGCACTACATTCACGCGTAGAGTCCCAGTCTCATCGAGAACTTGAGCTTCAATAAGAAATCAGAGAATTCGTTGCACTGGACTTAGAAGACTTTTCCACTCAAGGCACTCAAGTTCACTGTCCATAGGGCATATAGTTGGCATATATTTGTATATGTAATTTGGTCAATTTACCCGGTGTCAACTAACCCTGGTTCGATGGGTTGCTGTTGTCCGTGCATGCCGGGCGCGCCCGGCTGATGCTGGTTGGGCATTTTGTTGTAGGGCGACATGCCGCAGAGGTCCTGCGTGGGCACCATCCAGGAGTGGGTGAACGGCACGGCGGGCATGCCCAAGGAGCCGACCATGTGGCCGCCGGGGTGGCCGGGCGTCGGCTGCCGCTGGTAGCCGGCGTAGTCCATGGCCACGGCCTGGTAGGGCAACATTATAGCACTTGAGTTCAGCTTCACTCTAGCCTCTGGCCCTCTTGCACTTGACTCTTGGCGTTTCTCTTAACTAGCACTGGCACATGTTTGCGATACAGATATATGTAGGTAGAGATGGAGCTGGAGCTGGAGCTGGAGTTGGAGATGGGCACTATTGCACTTGGGGCTTTTCTTTTCTTTTCTTTTCTATTTATTTGTGACACACTTTTCGGGCAGCAGGTCAACGACGCATCCTTTGTCTGTGTTGTCTGGCGGAGCACGCGTACGTGTCGGTTGCTTCCTTCAATTATCCTTCGACCCGCACGTCGCAGCACGCACGTAAAACTAACGTCGAGTGTCGCTCCGTCTCTCAGTCTCGCCGTCCCTCTGTCCTTCCGTCTGTCTGCCTTCGATTGGCATTCAAATTAGCGTGCAATCGACTTGGCGGCCAGTTAATTCGCACGTCACACGCGTTTGGCACGTCAGACGCGTTAGCAGCATCCAACTGAAAGGCTGGACTACGATTGCGATTGGTATTGGGGGCTGTCGGCGCGTTGCGGCCTGCAAGCAAATGGGCGCCAATTACGCACGCACAGGGTGGCTGTCACACACACAAATACACACAGGCTCACACGCCCACACACGAATACACCGACACCGACACGGGTACGGATACGGATACGGCTACAGTTGCACGGCCGGGCAGCGTACGTGAAAACTGCAGCAAAACGGCGTTGAAAGTAACGTAAAAGTTATATGACGATGACGAAGAAGAAGACAACGACTACCACGACGACGACGACGACGGCGAAGACGAGGCAGAATCAGAATCAGAAGCAGGCGTAGCAGCAGCAGCAATCGCTGAAACTGGAGACAACTGCTGAGCGCGCGTTACGAGAGTTGTGTTTACGTAGTACGTCCGTTGCGGGCGACGAATACGTGCAGAATAATTCAGAGTCACGTTCACGTCACGAACAAAACCAAAGTAAGGCAAAAAAAGGCAGCGCTGCCATAGACCCCCTCACACACACACACACACACACACACACACAGGCTCACAGTGAGGCACGCACACTGAGTGCAAGAGAGAGTCACGCACACAGCTAGACCATTTTTTGGGGGTGACATCTTTGACTCGACACGAAGCAGCCACGACGAGCAACGAGCGACCAACGAACGTGAGCGAGCAACGGCGCCTGTGTGTGTGTGTGCGCGTGTGTGCGTGTGTGTGTGTGCACCTGACACAGCGCCTGGTCATGTACAGGGCGCACCAGTAGCATTTTAAGCAGCCTCACGCTCCAATTCGCCGCAAGCTCTCTCGCTTCGCCGTCGCTCTACAGCCAGCGCCACTGTGTGGGTGTACTGCCAGCACTCGGCGTGTGTGTGTGTGCGTGCAAATGGGCGGGACGTGACTGCCGTCGAATCGGAATCAACATAGCGCGCATACCAAATGAGCACAGCAATGTGTGCGAGCGAGAGCCCGCCATATCCACTAAGCAAAGCAGCGCAGCTGTCTGTTATGTGTTCTTCACTGTGTGCGTGTGTGTGTGTGTGTGTGTGTGTGTGTGTACGTGCAGACGTTGTATTGTAAACTAAAACTGGTTTCGCTTGCTCGCTCGCTCGCACGCACGCGCTGCCACTGGCTGTGGATTACAGTGCGACACGTTGGCTCTTTCTCACTCTTTTATATACTGCTTGGCTGGTATCCCCAGTTTTCGTTGGGGCTGCGTCACGCGCAGCAATTAGTTTACTTCTTTACACATTTGGGAATTTGTTTAGCGGCTCTTTCGGCTGTTTGCCTCTCGCTCACGCCCACTGCCGCTGCGTGCGCTCGTGTGGGAGTTTGTTATGTTGTCTGTCGTTCGCCTCCTCTTCTTTTTCTCCTTCTTCTCCTGCGTCTTCCTTTTCTCTTCGTTTTATGTGTGTTTGTGTATGTGACCAAAATGCCAATGACAAAATGCCAATGGTGGCGCAGGCAGCCCGACTGAGGTAGGGCCTCGCTGCCAGGAGCTGCCCTTCCAGCGTGCGGGTGGGGCACGATACACGACGCACACACACAGGTAGCCAGGACTTTCAGCTTGCCCAGAGAACTGTTTTGGGGGCTGTCGAACCTTTTATTATTCCGCTCTCGCACAGCAGACAGCGGTCGGCTGGGGCCTTGCTTTTGCTTTTGCGCCTGCTTTTTATGCGTTTATAATAATTTTCAAGCAATCCCAGAAATTGTTTAATTTCATCAATGGGCTAACACGCAATGCCTGCCAAAGTCTCGCTCGTCGGCCATTTTGCTTGTTGGGTCAGTCCACTGTGCACACAGTGAAGAGGCGTGCTCGAAGTGTGTGTGTGGTAAACAAGCTATACGATATATAGACTATCCAGGATATATCAGAAAATGTATAGTCCTATAATTAAACTTATTTCTATAGTTGCTTTTCTCTTCAAATCAAGTAAATTGTTTTAATATTTCTCTAGGTTAAAGGAAATCATTAAGCAATCTATAAAATTATTATGGCAATCTCTGTTGATATTGGCTTAGGTAGTTAAGAGAGTCTAATCGCTAAGTGGCGTCACTTTCTCCCATCTCTGACTGGTTATCGATTGTTTTGGCCAGCTCTAATTGGAGCAGCCAATGACTGTCTGGCTCGATTCCCACATCCTCGTTACGTAAGCGCAACGTAACGTAAGTGAAACATGTGTAGAAACGTGATCGATTTCTGGCCAGAGCGAGAGGGAGAGGGGGCGCCAGTGGGGCAGAGTGAGAGTGAGATGGAGTCAATGGCAGACAAGTTGGCGTAGCGAATTCTCCCACAATTACGCGTCGCTGGCGGCAATTGTGAATTTTAAAAAGGAAACGTGCCAAGTGGCGCTGCACTTGAAGCGCGGGGGGCAGGTGGGGGTGGCTCTATGCGTGCGTGTGTGTGTGTGTGTGTTTGTGTTTGGGTGAAGGCGTAGACAATGAATGAGGAACTAAAATTCTGCCTCGCCCACGCTTTCAGCCCGCTCGCCATAAAAATCGAATCGTGAACGTGGCTGCGTTTCCGCTTCCAAAATCCACGTGCAGACAGCGGCCAGACCAAAAGAACATCCAGACAATTGACAATTGGAGCTGCTGCTGCTGCCGCTGCTGCTGCTCTGCTCTGCTGTTGTAGGTCGGAAATTGATGCGTGCGGACGCCTCGAGGACAATGGCCATGGACGTGGACGTGGACGTGGACGTGCAGCGATGCGTGCCCCCACTTTGGAGCCGAGCGAGTGGCTGAGTAAGAGCTGGTGAGTGAGCCGGTGGCATGGCCATATATAAAGGTGCGTGCTTGGCCGAGTGCGTGCTGCGGCTGTTGATGGACCTATTGGACATGAGTTTGAGTTTTTCATTTTGGTTTCGGTTTCGGTTTTGGTTTCGGTTTCGGTTTCGGTTTCAGTTGCTGTTTTGGTTTTTCAAAAATATATATCGCACACACATGAGAGCGAGAGAGAGGGAGAGGTAGAGGTAGAGGGAGAGAGAGAAATGTGTATGCCAGTCAGGAGCCAATTGTTGCATGACTTTATGAATGGGGCCGGCCGGTTCGACGCTGTGGCCGTGGCACGTATGCAAGTGCTTCCCTCTAATCAGTCGGCAGTCGGCAGTCGCACACAGGAAGAGCGCCAAGCCAAGTGGATTGGTCAAGAGAGGCGCCACTTGCCAGTTATCCATCACGTTTTCTCGGACACACGAGGCATCCATTTCAAATAGCCAACGGGGCAGCGTATTGACGGCGCATTGTTTTGGTTTTGCTTCGCTTTTGCGAAAACCAAAACAAAAACAAACGAAGAACGAGGCCTTTGCCATACCTGTATGGGGCGTGATCGATAAAGTTATCGATCGTTGATCATTCGACAGACGATGTTATGAATATCCGTATCAAATGTCGGTTAGTGTCGAGGTGTGAAAGTTATCGATAAGTTAATTGATTAGTAGATTAATTGAGATTCCAAGTGGAGAATGGAACAGAAGACCGTTCTGTCGTAGAATGAGGTTCAGTTCAGCTGCCACTTATTACTAGAGTACCGATAAGCCTATCGATAAGTGTGGTTCAGTCAATACTCGAGTGGCTAAAGGATACAGCCAGCATTTCTAGTTCCAGTTGAGTTCCTCTTGCAGTTGCTGTTGAGGACCCGACCTGGTTGCTTAGAGGAAGCAATAAACTAAGCGCGATCGCTGATCTGTCAAGATGCTCGTCCCACAGGAGAAAGCAATAAAAGTGACACAGGTGATAAAATAACGCAACGAGATGATTCGTTTTCGTTTTTTGGTTCTGTGACTTCGAGTAGCAGAGAAATGCGCGCTATCAGCGTGTAGGATCTGGCAGGCGAGGATTTTATGGCGCTGTGAAAGGTAGCATAACTGTTCTTGGGCCCTGTTACACAATCGAAACACAAAACGATTCATAATTCACAAAAACAAAAACGTAACGAAACAGAAAACAAACCACAAACCCAAACAAACAATTAAGCAATAAAAAGAGAGAGAGAGAGAGAGAGAGGGAGAGATGTGAAATTGGAGACAGTGCTCAGCTCGGGAGCTGAAAGTCAGATTTTAATCACACTGTGCGTGCTTCCGATGAAATACATATATAAATATATATATGGATGTGTGTGAGCCCCTCTGATTAACCACAAAATGTTTGCCTCTGGGACGTAATAATTTTTTTATTTAACGAAATGATGAACTGAGACGAGATCTTGAAGATCTTGAAGATGAAATGAATTAGTTGAAGTGGAAGGATTTGGTTTTGGCTTCGGTTGGGTAGCCTCAGAGTTGCTATAAATCTAAATCTGAGTTGCTATAAATCTATATATGTATGTACATTATATATTGCTTTTGATTATGATAAATTTGCCAAGATGAATCGCTTGAGCAGGATCAGTTCTGTTATAAATCTAAATATGAGTACATATATTAACTTAACATAAAATACGATCCTGCGATTTGATGATATGATGAGCTGCGAAGATCTTTTAAAGATTCTGAATCCGACGATCAAGGCAAATGCTCGGAGTATCAAATGTTAACAATTTACAATATATACAAATACACATAAATGACAATAAGTAAAAAAAAAAAAAATAAAAACACTTATTGATCATTAAGATTCTTGCTCTAATATCTTTATTTTTTTCCCAGTCAGACGTCAATTGATCGCATTCCTCACTTTATGATATTCTCAAAAACAAAATCACCTCTAATTGCTATTATATATCTGTATTATACACAATGTGTTAGCGGATGGATTGATCGATCGAATGTTGATCAGCGATCATTGACTCTGTTGTTGCCTTTTGCCAAACTCCCCGTTAGGCGGGCCATAAATTATTATTGCCTTTTTTCTTCAAGCCAAAAATAAGCTACAGTCAACAAGTGATCCACATCTGAGCCCCGCTCTCTACCCCGCCCTCTTCAGTCTCTGCTGTGCTCCGATCTGTTCATTTCTCGTTCACTTTTCTGGTATTTAGCGAATAATTCGCATGCCGAACCGTCGCAGCGCCGTCGACAGCGGCGACACAAAGTGCGCAGTTGTGATCGGAATTAATAATTAATATTCTTGCACCTACCGAAAGCCAGCAGAGCTCTGCAAAAATCTAGTGCAGCAGAGCGCGCAGCCCGGCAATGCCCACGGCGTTGGCGCTGATGATGAGCAGCGGTCCCTGTCAAGTGCTGCCGCACACTGGGCTGAAGTCGTTCGAAAAAGAGTTGACAAAAGTATCAAAGTGAGGGGAATGAGACTGAAGTGAAAGAAACGAGTGAAAGGAGGCGAGATCTCATATAGAGAGTAGATCTCTTATAGAGAGTAGATAGATAGAAAGTATATCTCTTGTAGAGAGTAGTCGGAATTAGTCTATTGGGTAAGGCAATACTAAATTGAAGATAATTCTATTATAGACTTAATTTAACCAGATCAAGCTACTCTGGGGGATATCATAATATCTTCATTACTTCTAGGGAGTGAATGTAGTATCTTGTGACTTCAGGCAGATTAGACCTACTATATACTCATTATCATTATCATTATCCCTACTACTCATGTCATATTAAACATTCTCATTATCCTTTAGATAATTATTGTCTTTGACCTCATTATCTCTGACATTTCCATTGTCACTATCTTCATTTTTGTCATTATCATTTTCATTAATGGGTTTCATTATAATTTTGGCTCTCAGTATTCGCATTATTATGAGCATTGTCCTAGGTATTCATAACTGTTGAGAAACACTTTCTCGGCTGCCTTATAAATAAGCTTGCGAATCAGTGTGGGCTCAGAGTCAATAGCCCAGAGCCAGCTACATGACCGTGACAGCGAAGCCAACTCGAAGGATGAGCAGGAACAACAAAAGCACAATTTAAGGAAGCAAAGGCCACGCGCGCCCTCCCCTGAGTCGTCACCAAGCTGGGAGCGTCTTGGAGAGTAAAGTGAAGTGCAGATTCGAGTACTGCAGAGAGGGGGGCAAAGGAGAGGGGGGTAAAAGTTTTTGTTTTTGTTTTTGCTCGCTGTGCTCTGCCCTCGACTTTCAGTTTGTCATTTGCGTTGTTCGATTAATTGCAGAAATCAATTTAAGCAATGCAACTTTGCCTCATTGCGGCATTGTTGTCATCGCTCGTTGTTCGCCGTACATTGTTGTCGTTGTCATTGTTGCTGTTGCTGTTGATGTTGCTGTTGCTGCTGATCGATTCATTGGAAATGTGGCTTTGGGGCTGGAATTGGGAATGCCTCCGACTGGGTGCCCAGCTCCCGGTCCGCCTGCTCCCGCCCGCTCAGAGCTGTGCTAATTGCCAGCGAGCTGGAAGCCCGGCTAGAAACTTGCAGACGAGAGTCGAGCTGAGTCGTTTGATGCGTGCAACATCTTCCGGCAACTAGCCATCCACGGCAAAAAGAGTGTGACAACGCGCGACAGCCTCGAGATAAATCCAATTAGTCCGATATTTGTACTTTTTATGTGAGAATTCCCATTAAAAATGTAAAATGTCATAACAACGAGAACAAGACAACAGACAAACAGCAGCAGCGGCAGCAGCGGCAGCAGCAGCGCCGACTGACAGCAGCAGCAAAGCGAACGCTGCCGCCTAGCCGCCATCATAATACCCTACCATGACTAGGCAGACGCTCCACAGTTTGTGAAATCCTCGAGCGAGAGACACAAACAATATTGGCTGAAAGATAATACCCAGATCTTATAAAAACTACAATTCTATGCAACGAGTTCATTGAGAAGTCAATAAGAGGTCTCTGATAAATTTGGGCTTGGTATCGAAAGCCTTTTAAGAGTTATAGCTAATGTAGGTTGGGAATTTATAGAATGTACAAATGTTTTTTGCGCAAGCTAAGAAAATCTCTCTGAAAATGGCTTTTGACAGTCTGAATGATTTCTCATATAGAGATTCCTCAGTGATTTTATGAAGTTTCTCCTCGATCCTCGAGTGTTCACAGGCTGCGGCACATAGCTGGCGCACCTGCAGCTGGGAGATCAACACGTTAATGCTGACAGCAACGGTTCCCGCTAAGCTGCCGGTACAAGCCCGAGTCGGAGCACAAGGAGTCTCAGTCCGAGTTTGAGTATCTCATAGATGCGACATGCGCCTTTGACGTCCGTTGGCGGCGATGCTGGCGACGTCTTCTGGCTGGCATTCAATAATTTTATGCTAACAAATGCGTCGCCAAGTGGCGCTGCTGAGCGAGGAGTCTGGTCGGCAAGGGCAGCGAGGGGAAGGGGCAGGGGCAGGGGAAGGGGTTGGTTGGAGAATCGTTTACGGTAACATTAACACTTACCGCGCATTCACCGAGGACTGTGCAGCGCCGATCTCCTCCATGGACTTTCTGCGAACATAGAAAGAGCAAGATAGTGTGTGTGAGTGAGAGAGAGAGACGGGGCATAGAGATACAGAAACAGAAACAGAAACAGAAACGTTGAATATTCGATTAGTGAGCGCGTTGGGAAAAAGTTGACATTTTCTAAATAAATTAAATTAGCCGATAAATGTGGCCCGCGGCGTGGCAGAAAACTCACCTGTCGCCCCAGCAAAGCGCATCCTCGCGGTATCTGAAATGCACAGAGGAAAAAGAGAAAAACACATTAAACTCTCTAAGTAGGCATGGTCGGTCTTCGGGAAAATCTTTGAAAGAAAGCTGAAAACAAGTTCAGATCTCGATGTGAGCTGGACTTAGTAGAGCTCAGACTTCTCTAGCCTGAAGTCGGAACTACAAAGGAATTGCCAAGTATACAATAGGATTCCCAGCTTCTTAGCTATTTAGCTTACTTTCGGTAACTTGGAAATTAGCTGACAAACCACAGAGTCTAGCATTAGTCCCTCACTCTCTCAGAAATCGAAAGTCGATGGCTTCTTCTTAGTAGTTTCTCAATTTCTCAGCCGCTGGCTTGGCCATCGGCAAGGTCAACAGGAAATTGAAATCGTCTAATAAACAACAATCAGCGGCAAATTGCGCTCACAGCTCTGGCAAGGAGCTGCGCATTATCAGAGCCGCGCTTTATAATCAAGTGCAGCAGGCCAAAAATAAAATTTATTGATTTGTGCCCCACTCAATATTCCCCTCTCTCTCTCTCTCACTCTCACTCTCTCTATCTCTCTCTGTCTGGCTCAGCGCCAGACGATTTTCGTCATACAGCGAACAGCTCGTAAATCGTGGCCCCGCAAAAACCGAAAAGCAGAAAATGGAATAAAAATCGAATCGAGTGTGGCACAAGTTCCTAAAATCTTGCGATCCTCTCAACTTGTCCCGTTTTTTTCTTGTCTCTTGAGCAAATTGTGGCCTGACCCTCAAATGGAACGCATCGAGCGTTGGCACAGTTCGATTCCTGCGAAGGTTCGACTGAGATTCGACGGTTCGATCCGCGACGCGCCACG
>NW_022045904.1:47349-66262 GCF_001654015.2 Drosophila navojoa
TTAAACCATGTCAAACAATGTCAACTGCAGCGCTTTACCCATGGCTGCTAGAGACACGTGTTCTCCCTCAACAGCTCAGCAGCTCAGGAGATTCAGAGATCGATCGGTTGATCGATCGATTGCATAGCTGCAATTGCATCTCTAGAGGCAGCTATTTTTAAGAATTATCGAGGGGGAGGCAGCAGGAGTAGCAGGAGCAGCAGCTAACAAAGAGATGTCATTGTCGCCAACAAAAAATAAAGTGGAGAGCAGCCACTGAAAAGTCTCGATAATAACAGATAATTGTGTAGAACATGGCCCAACTATTTTGCCACAAGTACAAGCCAGTAGCAGGAGCTGGAGCAGGAGCAGGAGCTGGAACAGGAGTGCATTGAGTATGTGGCTAAACAGTTGGCCGAGTCGAGGGTCTGGGCAACAAATCAAAGCCTCATCAGCGTTATAAAGTTCAAGTCAATCGATACGAGGAACGAGACTTTCGCAACGTTGTTGTTGTTGTTGTTGTTGTTGTTGTTTTAGCTTGTTTTACTTAGAGCTCGGTCCGTGGCTCTGTCTCCTGGCGAGGCCTGCGAGTCTCTGCCTCCTCCTTCTCCCCCTCCTCCTCCGCGACGTCGTCGTCGTCACTTTGATTGCGTTTCGTGCCCAATTAGTCTCAGAGCACTTGAGTGCGTAAAAACTTGTACCGCACCATAAATAAATTGGCATGAGCAAAACAGGAGTCAGTCAAACAGAGTGAGAGAGAGAGAGAGAGAGTCGGTAGAGCATCTGTAGACGAGTCAACATCATCGTCGTCGTCGTCGTCGTCGTCTTCATCGACAGCTCTGGCAATGTCGCGACGTTGTCGCCAAGCCAAGAGACGCCGCATTGTCAATATATGGCGCTGCCCGGAGGGCAGCTACCAAGTGGAAGGGACACAACTCACAACTCAAATTACATAAGGCCTATCGGCGAGTGACTATTAAGAGGTTGGCCCGGACTGCGCTGGCCCTGCTCAAAGTGCCCATAATTATGGAACATATTTCATAATAATAAGGTGTGTAATCTCCACATTTAACTAGGCTACGAAATGCTGCCGCCAATTAACTGGACGCTCGCCCCCAAACACTGCGGCCGCCCCCTCCCCATTTGGCGTCTCCCATTTATGCACTCGCCGATGGGGACGGGCGATTACTGAAATGTTTCTACATACTTAAAAAGCAATTCCAGTAGTTGTTGTCCGCAGACAGAGGCTGACAGCCCAGTCCGTTTCATATTTCGAGAATGTCTTTATGAGAAGAGACGGTTTCCTCTGCAGCACTGGGGAACGGGCGTGGGTACACCTCAGGGAAGGCTTACATATGCCTGAATAGAGAAGTTGTATGGGATACCAGAGCTTTGTGCATTCCTAGAATATATGATATCCATATGAGACATCTATAGTAATATACGGTCTATATCGCCATCTAAATTTTATTGCAATTTCTTTAGATTTGCTCCACTGTCAGTTGCTCGTGTCGTCTCCTAGTCAGATCAACAGCTCGCATTTAATTTTGAATGATGCTGTCAAAGCGCCCAAAGCGATTTGCGGTCGGACACTGATCAGCACGCGCGCCGCTCCCCTCCGCCCCATTGACAGTGCTCCAGCTCCACCTCCACCTGCCCGTCCCTCTCTATCTATCTCTCTCGCCTGGCTGCATCTAGCACTATTGATTGTGCCCAAAAGAGTTGGAGATGCCAGCGATCTGTCGTAATGTCGCGTATCCACTTTGTGGCTGCGGTAGCCGTGCTCGATTATTTATATTAAAGTTGAAAATAGTTGGGGAATAGTCAACAGGGAATGAGAGAGAGAGAGAGGGGAAGAGAGGGGACTGGGCAAGTGCTAAGTGGCAGATCGAAGATCTTGCGCTGTGCAGAGCTACAAGAAATTGAGGGTTCGTCACAGTCTGCGCTCATATTGGGGCGTTTATTTCTGCTTAATTTTATTTTAACAATTTCGCTGGGCTGTGCTTGATTTTTTTTATCTCTCTCATATATATTATTTTGCTGCTTCCTCTTTCAAGTAATTTTTGTTGTTGTTGTTGTTGTTTTTTCTTGCGTTTCTGTTCGATCTCTTGGCCTTAATATCAAATTTTCGCTCTAAATTCCGCTGATCAATGATTGCCTTTGCCGTTGCCTCTTCCTGCAAGGAGGGCTCTGCTCCTGCCCGTCTCCCTCTCCACCTCTGCCGCTGCCGCTGCCGCTGTCTCTGTCGGTCGTTTGGTCTTTTTTGAAGTCGAAGTCTGTTGACTGACGAACTGTTCGACTGATCGACTCGCAACGATCATCGACCGATCGACCGCCTGTCTTCTTACCGACCTTGCGGTGTTCTTCTTCTTTTCGTTTCTTATTTTATTTTATTTTATTTTTTGTGCCTTGTCGGCAGGGATTCCAACAATTTCGAAACTTCTCATACATATTTATAAGTTGGCAAAGTTTTACGAAAAGCGTAAAGCTCTGCCCACAACTCTGCCTCAGCGAATACCCTAGCTGAGCAGGAGTCCTTGTATCATTTGACATAGAATTTGACTGATGATTGAAGCTGATTGATTGATACTAAACAACTCATATAACAATAATGCTAGATTGAAACACAATATATGGACCATCAATCAATTGACTTACTGATTGATGGAAGAGTGATGGAGACTGACTGCATCTACCACATCTACATCTGCTTTGGTTGACTAGTGATTGAATGATTGTGGAAGAGTCCTGCTTACAGCTGCCTTCTGATATCTGATTAGGGCCTAAGACTTGAGAGTATCTCAAGTTCGCGTCCTTCTATGCAGGGCTCAGTTTTTAGCTTGTTTTCTCTCAAACTTGCGGCTTGTTTTTGGGTACTCAAAATTTATCTCAATTATTTGATCGCTGCTGAGACGTTTGAAGGCAGACAAAAGCCAGGATGCAGCAGACAGCTGTAACTGCAAGTCTCTCTTTCTCTATATATTCCTCTCTATCTCTCTCTTTCTCTGTCTGTTGTGCGTTCAATCGATTTATGAATCAGAGCTAATCACAGCACAAGGCATTTGGTATTCCAAGCAGGGATTTGTACTTTTGCACTCTGGGTGTGTGCGTTGGGCCCTGTTTGCAGTTAGAAAAACTGCAACTGTTCGCCAGCTGGTCGCACCTGAGCTGGTAAAGTCGCCAGGTGGAAGGTGGGAGGCAGCCAAGGGCCAGCCCTGGCACTGGCATTGGCTCATGTGCTGTGTATGTATGTGTATGTGTGTGTATGTGTGTGTGTGTGCCGTTTAATCATTGTTATTGTAACATGGCATGAATTTCAATTAATTTTACGCGCTACCAGAAGACAACAACCACAACAGCAGCAGCAACAGCAACAATGAGGAAGAGGAGCAGCAGTAGGAGCTGCTGGCTAGGGGGTTTGGCAGCTCTGTTTGCCAGTTGTTGGCATCGTCATCGCTTGGCGTTGATGAAATTGTTGGCTCACTTTGAATTCGCCGGCAGCAAGGACATCAGAGTCCCCCTCCCCATCTCCATCTCCATCTCCATCTCTTTCGGCTGTGTGTGCCCGTGTAATAGCTTTATGCCTGGCGGCTGTGTGAACATCAAGCTCATCAAGCAACAACCGCCATGCAGCACAAACAACGACAACAACAACAACAACAGCTACAACTACAACACTTGAAGCTGAGACTGTAATTTACTCCACTTGGCGTTCAACCTGCAAGACGAAGCCTTTGCCAGCCTCTGGCGGAGTGGGTGGAGTGCTCATATCTCTGCCTCTACTCTTGCCTCTACCTCTACCTCTACCGCCTTCTCTTTCTGCCGCCTCGTTTTCGGCTTTGACTTTGGTCTTTTGGCGGCAAAGTCAATTTCAGCTCTCGCCTGCGCCTTCTTCAGCATCTTGGGCAACTCTTGCGCTTCATTTACATAATTTAATTGAATGTGACGTGGGCTGTGCCCCAGCCTGGAGCCCCCGAGCAACTGAGTCGCCGTGCACTTGAAGTTTTGCAAGTGTAGCGGGTAATGCATTTGGGGTGGGGCCAGCATAACACCTTTGAGCAAAGGCTTACAGCCAGCGATCGGCAGGAGCGAGTGACGTAGTCTAAGGCCTAAGGACTTGTTGCGACTCGGGAGCAAGTAGTTGCATACGAGCCATAATCAGGTATTGAGATGGATGTCAAACTCAACGTAAAGATGACAGTTACAAGGGAGGGACAGTTGTCAAAGGGACTCTACTCAGGCAAACTCCTTAGCTTCCTTTAGTCTCCGCAGCAGTTGCAGAAGCTCAAGCCAGCATAGCCTTGCTCTGGCTCAAGAAACTTCGCTCCTCGAGCATATTTGCTCACAAATAGGTTTTTAATTCCTTGCACAGAATGGATTTGCTACGCTGTGCCTAAGGTCAGACCCTCCGTAAGGTTGATGGCCATTGCTGCTGCTGTTCCCATGTAAAAATACCTATATATAAATATGCCCCCCTTGGACTCCCGGGAAACCTCATTTCGCGAGCTTCCAACATAATCGCAATCATAATCTGCCGCATTTTATTTCATTTTCTCGCGTTGAGCTGTTTCTTTTGTTCGGTTTCATTTTGCTCTTTATGCTTTGCTGCAATTTCTTAATGGCCGCAATGCACTAGCCCCGGCGACCTGCCCCCCGCTGCCACTGCTGGATGAGTTGCAGCTCCGCCAATCACGTTCGAAATATAAATTGTGGAAATGATGGTTTTTCACTACAGTTAGGTGGGGTCTCCAGCGGGATGTGGGGCGGGGTCCGTGGAGGGGTCTAGTGGCCAGGCGACCTCGAAACCGCAAAGACGCTGACCGAGCAGTTTCTTCATCTCCTCTGCCGTTTTTTGGGGGCAACGCCGTGGAAAATTGTGCGGATCGCTTTGCGGAATGAAAATGCGGTTCGTGCTGCCGCCACGAAGAGGAGTCGCGGCTTTAATGAAAAACAAACGTAGCAGCAATTTTCCAGTTAGAACATATATATCTATATATATTCGTGAATATATCTGTGGCTGTTGCAGTTGCCCTGCATTTCGCTGAGTGTAATTTTTAATGTGCAGCTTTAACGAATTGCGCAAAAGGAGGAAAAATACAACAGCAACAGAGCCGAATGAAAATAATGGGAAAAGAAGACCGAAAACTCAAGCTCGAGCTGAAATTGAGCTAGGCGCTGTAGCCAGCAGAGGGCCAGGAGGGAGACAGGTGGGGGGCAGGTGGGGCGGCGGCTGCAGCTACAACAATCACAGTTTAGATTTCTGTTACCCCCCCCTCAACCCTCGACCGTGGATCGTCCAGCGTCGAGCGCTTGTTGCTTTTAATATGACTTTGGCTGCTTTTCGTATGTCTTCGCCAATATTCGCCAAGGTAATAACTCAGGTGATTATAGTAATTATGCGTTCTGACGCGATCCAGCCACGGATAACGCTATTCCGATATAATTGAAAAATGCTGATAGACGCTGATTGTCCGTGTGTTGGGGACGGACTACAAGCCGCGCTCTCCCATCCATCCGTCCGTCCGTCTGTTCGACTGGTAGCCAACTTTGTCTGCCCTGTCTTTCATCTCGTCGAGCTGAGCAGCTTCGTCTCGGTTCTCTGGGCACTGGGCTTAAGAGTTAATGGACGCGCCACCAATCACAGTTCATGAATTACATTGCCAACGCCATATTGTTGTGGGAATATCAGCTCTCCCTCCCTCTCTCTCTCTCTCACTCACTCACTCACACTCTGTGCTAGCGGCAAAAGGTTCTTTGATGCCGATTTCATTTTTCGATATTGAAAATAACCATGCATTACCTTAGCCTGAACCTTGTGAACCAGCTGCTAAAGCTCAGCTCGATTCGCTCATATCGTGACAATCGCTCACTCCAGTAATAACCCCCTCTTTCCCCGCCCCCTGCCCCCTACCCGTTCTCTTTCAATCTGTCTCGTTCTGTTGTGGAAAGTGTTATTGTCACGTAAATTCAATTAGTTTAATTATGAGTTTCAGCCTTGTTGGCACCTCTGTAACGGACCTGCCCGAACGCCTCCTGCTTAGCCCAGTTAACTCAGCGCAAAAATGATTTTTGGGCAACTTTTTTAATGAAAATCTTATTTGGGCCCATTTCTTGTGGCTCAAATTGGGTGGTTCACTTAGTGGTCGCCGCAATTGCCGTGAGTGGCTCTCGAGCGAATCGTTTGTGGGTGAAATAAGTTGAGAGTCACGATATCGTCAGCCAACTGGGGCCGAGTGAATGCTTCGAGTTAATTAAAATGATTTATAAACTGCAAAACTGATCGATTCGACTGGCTGATTGGCAGCCAGTATGACTGACCAGTAGATACCCTGTATGTGGGAGCAGGCCAAAGTCTGCTTAGCTGAGACCTGAGATTGGGTAGAGTCTAGGCCTGGTTGGTCTATTGGAAAGTATGTATGGGAATAGATTCTCTTATCAGTCAAAATGAAATCTAGAAAGCCCTTTATATACAAAGCAAGCAAGAAAAGAAGGAGGGATAGATCCACTTCACATATCATGCGGATTCCTTTCTTCTTTCCTTTGTACATCCAGACATGAACATCAGAAGCATTGCTCCATATTGGTGTTTACTAAATTCATAATCAATTCCAATTGCTCCAAATTGAGAAAGGCTTAAGCTATAGCTAGAAAGTAATATCGATCTTCAGCTGAACAGCAAATTGAGAAAGCTTGAGGAAATTTCTCTTCTGCTCTTCTATTCCAGCGATCAATGTATTTATGATTATCTCAATAGATCGAAGACTGCTCAGATTAACCTCATGTCAAATATAATTAAATTCTATCATTGTATATACTTATATACCTATATCCCTCTCCCTGCTAGGTACACCTCCCACAGGTGTATTTCATGCAGTCGTTGCCTTTGCGAGCTACCCTCATCAATTTGACGCTCATCTAGTTGCAATTGGCGCTCATTTGTCTCTCTCTCTCTCAGCTGGCGCACACAGGGCTGCAGTGGGGAGTTATTATGTAGAGCATCCATTATTTATGTATTCGTATGGAATAGACATTAAGTGGCGTCATTTGCCATGTGCAATGCAGGTAAATTTCATTGGCAGGATAATTTGAATATGGCAACGCCTCCAGAACAAAGAGCAGGCGACAAACGCCTCTATATACATATGTGTGTGTGTGTGTGTGTATATATATAGCGTATCCATGCTGCGTCGCTATTTACCTATAGTAGGGAAATCCCTGGGGCACATGCAAATCCATGGGCATGCCGCCTCCTGCTGCCGCCGCCGCCGCCAGATGATGATGATGATGGTGGGAATGCGTGTGTGGATGCGGATGCGAGTGATGATGGTGTGGATGCGAGTGCGGATGCGAGTGCGGATGGCCGTGCATCGGATGCGTGTGATGGGCCGCCGCCACATTCTGGACATGCGCCGCAGCCGCTGCAGCCGCAAAGCCCGCGTCGGAGGCCATCGAGTGGTGGCCGAGCACCGCGGCCCACGGCGAGGCGACAAATCCGCTGCCATGGTGCTCCATGGCACTATATAAATCTCTCTTTCGATATACTCTCTCTATATATATTTATATAGAGCTATCTATCTATCTATCTATATATGTATGTATGTGTGCGTGTGTGCGGGTATATAGCTTTTATTTATCTTTGATTTGATGTCGCACTCTGTGGCACGCCAAGATGGCGGCCATTATTTACCGTTAACGCGCATGGCCGCGGCGACGGCGAAGGAATTACGTACGTACGAGCAGCCGAACCGACGGCGAATTCGCCAAAAAACAAACGCGCACACACACACCGATACACCGATACACTGAGTAGATGCACACACACAGAAATAACAATACACTTGCAGTAAATCGCAGCTAAAGGACATCCGACGGCTAAGCGGACGGGATATAAACGTGGACGTTGGCAAGGATAAGCGCGCGCTCTCAGCTGCCAGCTCGGCTCCGTTGGGCTTTCGCACGTTTTTGGTCCGCGTTCACCTCTGCACGGCACGAAAATTGGCGATAAACTATCGCCTCGCATCAGGAAACATGGTCGCTGGGTCGCTTGGACGTTTGCTCACTCGCTGGCTGGCTGGCTGGCTGGTGGTTGGCTGCCTCTGCCTCTGCCACAGTCTCTGAGCCTCTCTTCATCAACATCATCATCATGAGCATCATCATCTCTGGCTGCAACTATTGCTGCTGCTGCTGCTGTTGCTGTTGCTGCTGCTGTTGCTGCTGCATGCTGCAAATGGTGGTGGAGCAGGTTTTTTGCTCTGTGTCTGTGTGTGTGTGTGTGTGTGTGTGTGTGAGTGTGAGTGGAGCCCCCAGTGAGCGCAGCCAACTGCTTTGGAGAGCAATCGCAGGCGGGCCCCGCTGCGTCGAGGTCGACAGCGGCAGCAGCAGCAGCAGCAACAGCATCCACACACACACACACACACATACACACTGGGACACTCTTGACTGCCTTTTTGGCTTTGTTTATTGTTTTTGCGCTTTTGCTGTTTTTGCCATCAAAGTGTTGCACAAATCGGCAGACACTCTCCCGACAACAACAACAGCAACAACAGCAGCAGCAGCAACGGCAACAACAGTTGCTGAGCGGCGGCCCCAAAGCACCAACAAAAACAACACTTGCCACATGTTTATGGCCATACGAAACAACAGCAACAATAACAACAGCAACAACAACAACAGTTGCTGCTGCTACAATAGCAACAACAACAACAGCAACAACATCAGCTTAATCGTCTTCGCAGCTTCTCACCTCTTGCCCCCCGCTTTCTACACATATGCGTTCTCTCACACTCTCTCTCGCTCTCTCTCTCTCTCTCTCTCTCTTTCTGTAGTCTCTCAGGTAGTCGCTGCTGCTGCTGCTGGCGGCATCCTCTGGAGATTTCGCTGCTCGGAACAACATTGAGTTGTGTTCCGTGCGATAAGCAAACCTACTGAGGGAGTCATTTGTGCCTGGGCAACAGCAATTGTTGCCGTTGTGTGTTGTTGTTGTTTGTTGTTGTTGTTGCTGTTGCTGGCGTGCGAATTGCATTGATATTTAATGGCAGCTTTGTTCAATTGTTCAATATCTTAATAAAAATATTGGCCGAGACTTTGCGAGCTTTTGCGCCACTTTTGTTATTGCGGCTATGAAATGTTTACGGCTCTGCATGGGCGAGTCGAGGATTTCAGCTGAGATAATGTATGTGCTCTCATATATATTGTATTGGGGTATGTGAATTGGGGAATGTGGGAATTTCAGCTCGAGTAATGTATGTGGTCTGACGGACATTCGAGTTGAACTTGCCAGATATACAAATAGATATTTTAAGGGGCCGTGCGATAATAATAATAAATCTAAATAAAATTCTGTTAACTTTTGCTTACTTGAGTTGATCTTTAATGATTTAAAGAAAAACAGTCGAAGACCTTTTTTCATTTCATATGTTCATATTTCATATTAGGTAGAGTATATTGCAGAGGAATAGATCTTAAACTAGTCTCTTTATATATGTACATTAAAAAACATGTACATATACATATATGCATATAATTTGATTACTTTAATGCAGACTCAAAGCTCCAACTGGAATAGGGATCTAGTCCTCGCTAAACTAAAAATTGTATAGATTATATGAACTGATAGAGTTATGCTGATAGAATCCTAAACTGCCACTAGCATATAATCAATCTTTCAATAGGTGGGCTGTTGGTTTAAGATTCCTGCACAAAAGAACTAAAATACTCAAGCTTTTCAGCCTTACACCTCACCAACTCACTGTTCTATTAGTAGCCATTCTAGCCCTTTATTGTAATTGTATGCGTGTTATCCAGGAAATTTCTATAGTCTGCAAGTCCATGATAAATTGTCGTCAAGATATATCAATACATATTAATCAACATATCATAGATTTCCTGCTTACCTTAACTTCCCTTATCTATTCTAGATATCAAGAACTGTTCGTTCTTGACTTCTTCTGTCCGCTATTAAGAATTCAGCTTTTCATCTTCACTCTACTTGTTCGCTCTTCATTTGCCAACAGAAATGCTTTACAATATAAAATGTGTTTTCAGTCATGTCCAGAGTCCTCAGCTCCTCAGGCGATTCCCATAGATCTGCTTGATCATTTAAATGCATATTCTATTGTTTGCACAAAGCCATGCGAAGATGCCAGATTCCGGCTCTCGGCTCGTTGGCTTCCAGCGCTGGGCAATCGGCTGACAACTTAGTTAAATAAGGCGCCACCTGTCAAGTCATTTTCAATAAAATAAATTCGTGATTACACGACAATATCGTCGACGAGAAATCGAAAAGATCAGCAGCGCACAACAATAACAAAAGACTCCCACGGGGAACGTTCAAGCCCGGTCTCTGAATCAGCAGCAGCAGCAGCAGCACTCGGCAGCAGCACTCGGCTGTGGCTGTGGTTGCTGCTGCTGCTGCTGCAGCTGCTGTGGCACGGCAATCGCACACACGACTTGAGCTGAGGTCCAGAATCCTTGGCACACACTCTCATACACACACACAGACACACACACGCACACTTGGTAAGAGCTTTGGAGCTGAAAACTTCTGAATCGCAGTCGTGCAGGGTCAACGTCAATACTGAATGTCTGTCTGTCCGCTTGTCTTACCCTCCGCCAGTCCGCCTGTCCGCCTGTTCGCCTGTCCGTCGTCCCGCTGCTGTCCCACTGTCCGCGCTTGTTTACAGTGTGCAAAAATCATTTAGACAAGTTGACAAAAGCTCGTTTGGAACGTGAGTAACATGACTCGGCCTGCGGCTCAGCTCAACTCGACTCGAGTCGCCTCTCCTCGCCTCGCCCCTCCCTGCCTTGACTTGCTGGATTTTGCCTTTTGGCATAGCTGCTTGGCTGGCTCTCTGACACAGTCGTTCGACTGTGGGGCTGTTTGGTCTGTTTGGGTCTTAATTCTAAACATGGCAAATGTGTAGTTGGAGCGTGCTGCCGCTGCGCCCCAGAGCACAAAATGAGGCCTTGCCCCCAGCATCCGAATCGTTGCTGACCTTTTCATTGTAATCCAAATGACATCTGCTTAGGCTGCTCGCTGCGCCTGGCCTTTGTAGGAGCACTCGCAAATGCCGGATTGCAGCTGTGATTAAGCAATTAAAGAACGTTCGGAAGGTGTTTGAGAGGCACTGGGAGAGTCGATCAGAGAGACGCAGTGAGTGCATTAATATAGATCTGATTGGGAGCTGAAGGTAATCTGCGGAAGAACTGTAAGTTGAGCAGTTCATGATTTTAGACTACTTTTTTCCTCTTTTTCCTGTCTTTTCCTATATCTTTCCTTTACGACCCTTGCTCTGTGAGTCTCTCTTACTCAATCTTCTTATATATATATATATATATATATATATATATATATATATATATATATATCTACACTCATTGTATACTTTTCTTTTTGCCTGCTAAACTGTATCCTGGTAATGTTCTAAATACCTTCAACCTAAAGAATATGAGCCTTCAATGATACCTCTTGTTTTATAGGCTGAATTAACAACATATTTCTAAAGGAACTTTTTCGGATATTTTACTCAATTAGAGAGACATAATTGTGGACATGTTTCTATCCTTACTATTATATAATGGAATATATATTGAGTTTATTATGCAGTATGTACATATATATATATATCAAGCTTAGGCTCTTCTTGTTGTATATATAATACCAATACCAATAGAGAACTATTCCGTGAGCAGCTAAGCAGCTTTATGTCGAAGAAGCCACACAAAGCTAGTCAATTTATATACCACACACTTCAACACATACGTATATATCTATATGTATATACTAGATACTAGATACTATATACATAATGCATTCTGGCATATCGGCAGTCGCTGTGCGAGGAGCGACGCTCAAAATATGTGCTAAAAAGTACACAAAAACTTCTCGAATGGGATATTTGCTGGGAACTTTGGCAGAGTCGCGCGTGGCACGTGATGTGCATGCGGCATGCGGCATGTGGCATGCGGCAAGTGGCAACTGGCAAGTGGAAAGCTAAGAGCTGGATTACAATTTGCCGTGAGCCAAAGGTGACTTTGTCTCTTTGACTATTGATTTTCTCGCCACATTTTAATGAAATTTTCGCACAATTTTTAATTTATATAAAATTTAAAGAAAACAAAGAAACAAAAAGAAGAAAAAAAAAACTTTGTTGCGCACTTGATTTATGCAGCTGGCATTGACAGCTTTATCTTTGGGATCAGAATGTGCAGTTACGAGAGACCTTACCTTGCCTGATTGATTCGCTGAAAGTCGAATGGAAATTATAAAGTCAGACGGACGGACGGACAGACAGAGAGACAGAGAGACAGACAGGCGGACAGATATATAAACAAATAAGCCGAGTCGCGGCTTTAACGAGCTAACCGTTGCTTCGCAGTTGGCTGGGGCCTTACGTGCCTATCATATTAAGCACTGGATAATACTCGATTACTCTCGGTACACTCTCTATACTACCCGGTACTCGGGCACTGCGTTTGCCCCGAGCTGGGCCTACGGACAATTTTTGTTTTTGGTAGCTGCTGTCGTGCATTCCAAACGACCCTCGCCTCGCCAAGACACTTGGCGACCGAAATCAAATGTATAAGCGAAACAAAACGAAACGAAACGAGACGACAGACAGAGAGGAAAAATCAAATTCGTAGAATTCGTCGATATTTATGAGTTTGTGCCGGGATTTGCATAACTGGGTCTCCGACATACCTTACATGCTTAATTTCCAAGAGGCCGAAGCCAAAGTCAGAGTCAGAGCCAAAGCCGAGGCCGCGGCCGAGAAACTTTCGAAAAGAAATGCGTCTAAGGGATGCAGCGGAAGTGGCGGACTCAACGCGAGTCGCAGGCTCGCATCCCGATATTGATTTCCTGCAACGCTGATGAGTACGTGACGCGCCTGTTAACGCTGCCTCTGCCACTGACCAGACTCCGGCCTGGCCTCGGTCTCAGGTAGCCGCTGCTCAGGTGTTGTATGCAAAAGTCGCATTTGCGGAACGTGTGAACAGTTTTTAGCAATTAACTAGGGCCCCCAAGACACTCAGCCAAGACACTGTCTCCCTCCCTCTCTCCCTCTCTCTCGCTCTCTCTCGCTCACTCTGTTTTCGTGCGGCGTCATGCAGTCTGGCCCCGTGGGGTGTTTGAATGCAGAGCGGCGTGCGCCAAAGCGCAAAACATTCATCCTAATTGGCGTTCAATCTGCGCATCCCGCCTGCCATTTGCATGCACGCGATGCTGCTCCACCGCCGCGGCCACGTTCTCGCATTCCAGCACAGTGGGCTGAAGCAGCTGCAATGCGTTTGCTCCTCAACTGAACCAAGAGGAGGAAGCTCACTTAGAAGAGAGAGAGCCTTAGTTGAATGGCTTATGAACTGTAAACTACTCTATATATCATCTTCTTCTGTCTTGTTGTCTTGTTTAGTCATCTTTCTGTTGGCATGTCAGCCAGTTAAGTTTCCCTTGGAATAGTTTCAATATCAACCTATTTAGCCATAGAACATTATTTAGTCACATGCACACACGTATGTATATTAAGCCCTCCATTACAGCAAGTTTTATTGTCCACATTTCGTTAACATTTGTGCCACTGTTAACAGTTGGTAACATTTCGTAGCTCGTAATGTTTGCAATGTTTGCGCAACTAATTAACATTTTTAATGGGGAATCCTTGTAAGACGCTGCGGATGGCAGGGGGAATCTTGAGAGTCGCCTCGGAGCGTGTGTTTGTTGTTGTGTCTAAAGGATTTTCGGGCCGTGGCTTTGGCTTTGGCTTTGGCGTTGGCTAAATGTCAAATGTTTTTGTTTTTATTTAATTTAGATTCATGCCGCCTGATAATTTATGCGGCTGTTCTCTCTCCTCCTCCCTTCCCCTCCTCACTCTCCATCCATCTCTCTCTCTGCAGTTTCCGCCCGCGGCTTTACCTTTGCTGCTGCTGCTGCTGCTTCAGCTGCTGCTGCTGCTGCTTCTGCCGTTGCCGTTGCCTTTGCATGTCCGACGGCGCTTTTGATTTAGGGTTGTCATCTGCTCGTAAAGCGGGCGCGCTTTTGTAGATAACAGATCTAGCGACGAGCGCGGCAACTTTCATGAAACTTTAGCAACCGGAGCTTCAGACACTTCCCAGGGTCTGCGGCCTGCCTGCGCCTCTCCTCCTCTCTGCTCTCTGCTCTCTGCCCTCTGTCCTTATATCCATAATAAGCTGCGATCTCCAACGGTTGCGGTCGCTGTTTGTAATAGAGAAATATATCACTCGGCGTAATGCTCGTATTTGGACAGCTCGATCCTTATCGTCGCAACACAATCGTCCGTCCGTCGTCCGTCGTCCGTTGTCCGTTGTCCCTCTGTCCGTCCGCAGTCGACGTCTGCCTGCAAGGTGTCCTTTTTGGCCTTGGTTTTTACAGTTATCTCGGCCGAGATTCACTTTCTAGTGAAAGCAAAATGGAAGGCCAATAATGTCATAAATTTCATAAAGTGTCAAAAGGAACACCTGAAACGGACGCCGGAGTCCTGCTCATAGGGGCGTTCGTCCTTTATCGAGCTGCAATCGGAACGGGATTTCTGTTGAGCAAGATAAACGGTTTTTTATTTGGCTGGGATAACACTAGTTTTTAATAGATTTTACGACGGGGCTCGAGAGCCATATACTTTTTGAGTGAGGGCTTCCCAAAGTCATTCCCACTTGGGTGTGAAGTGAAATTAAAAAGTGAATAAAAATGATGATATATGAAGAGTGCAAGATTTGTATTGCATGGGAAGAAAGAAAAGGTCCTTCAGGCTCTTACGATGTACACTCAACTCTAGGAAAACCCTATAAAAATACCAGTACTGAATCACGCCTCACTCACAATCGGAAATAGAAATAGAGATGCTCTGCAAACCTTCTCTTTTATGGATTCTTCTTATCTTTGTTTATTTATTTCGATGTCTGCCACCCTCGCATTTGCAATTCACATGCAACTCAATATCTAATCAATATCTAATCATTTCTTCTTCTTCATGCTTACCTCTTCACCCGAGTTCATCGGGTTCATTGACCACATTGTGGACACTCCTCTTAACAAATACCTGTTAATAATTCATGACTGTTTTATGCGCCTCTGGCCAAGCACCGCAAATAAACTGAAGTCGCAATTTCCATTTTATTTTTATGATCGATGAAATTCCCAGTTCGAGCATATAAACCGAAACCGAGACTGGTCAATTGTGAATGGCCGAACGGCAAATAACAGCAAATGAGATGGAGTCAGCAACTGCCACAGAGTTATCGGTGGACGAGGCACAACAACCCTTAACCCGCCTTGCGCGCCAAACTCGAGCTGGAGCTCTCCATACTCCAAGTATTCCAATGCATTCAGCCATATCTCACTCAACTGGTTTTTCATTCACATCATTCTAAGATCCACTTAGCGTGCAAATTGTTTGGTTAGTTAGCCTAACAATTTAATAAGCAGCTACAGCCACAAACAGAGACAGAGACAGAGATAGAGAGAGAGAGCGAGAAGGAGGGAGAGACAGAGAGAAACCCCCCACAAATTGAGTTATTAAAAGATTCTTTCAATTTTTCGTGTGCTACGCTTTTAATTCAATCAAACGGGTTCGTGGTTACTTTTTTGAGAATCGGAGAGGGGGGCGGTCCATGGTCTGGCGCCGCGTTAATTAAAATGCAATCAGCGTCACGAATACTAATGAAATATATTCGCAACGAGCAACGAGAGTACCGACCGAGAGTACCTTGTATGTAGATGCGAATAACTCAATTTTTCACATATTGCCAAAGAGACAACGACTGAGACAGCTGATAAAGAGAGGACGGAGAGGGGAGAGAGGGCGTTAGAGATAGAGTTTGTGGCAATTGCCAGACTCCAGTTAACGATTGTTCGACTATTCGGCATAATTTTATGCCCAAGCTTTTGTTTTGGTACAATTGAGTGTTTAGAGTATACGTGAAAGATATACCCTGTAATTTGTTAATCGAGTATATACATTATAATTGTTAATCAGTAATAAGAAAATCCTTAATCTGAAGAACTGTATGACAAAATTGGAACCTTTCTCCTCATTTTCCCACATGCAGTTTCTCATACTCTCATTCTACCCCAGCTACAAGCTGCGAGCTAGACAGATTTATATGGATTTTTAGCATCAGTCAACATTGCAGTCCAGTTCGATTTGTATAGAGCCTTAACCCAGGCAACGTCCCAGTCTTCCACTTCATTAGACTTCACTTCATGTAGCAGCGCCCGGGGCCCAGAAGCTGCTCAGGAAGCAAATTACCTTCACTTGTGTGCGCGCTGCGAGGCCGCAGGCTCAAATGCTCATATGAGTTTTCTTTGATTCGAAAAGGGTCAAGGGTCAATCAAAGCAAGCGGCGATGGAAATTAAATTGGGCAAAAGTTAAAGCAGGCCGTTGCCCCAATCTGGCCAATGCTGGAGCAGTTATCTCCAGAGATTAGACGAGTGGGAATAGCTCGTTGTGGATTCGCCAGGCGCTGCAGACGTCAAAGCTCGACATATGCAAATTTATAGCGAACAGAAGCCAAGACGAAGGCTCATGTTATATTAATACACTCTCTCTTTGGCCCTCTCTCTCGTTGACTGTCTCTCTCTCTCATAAATCATAGTTTAAAATAATTCAAGAGCTGCTTACTGCGTTGTCCCTACCATCAAGCTAAGCTGCCGCTAAGGGCCGAGATCACGATTTGCATATTATGCGAACAATTTGCAAGAAGTTGAGCAATAAAACTAATCTGCCATCTAAATGACCCCCCGGGCACGGTCCACTGACTTTTGTTTACCACTGTGCGAGTGAGAGGGAGCATCACAAGGCAGGCAAACGCAAGTCGCTTCACAGTAGCCACAAATCAGAGTTGGATTCCGATAAATAAACTCAGTCCCACTTCGGCTGCGGTTGGACGACTATTTAAATTAATTATTTACAGGCTAGCACAAAATTACGGTACAATTATCCAGTGTTGTGAAGCGATTTATTAGCTTCAAGCGGCTGATAGCGCGGAGAGAGCTAGATGAATGGATATGACATGGGGAACGAGAGTGGAGTATGTAGCATAATGATATACAGATTATTATGAGAGCAAAGAGAGGGGGGATGGAGAGAAACGGGATTGTAGATCTAAAGAGGAGACAGAGAGAGAGAGAGACGCGAATACATAGAAGGGTAGGTGAGTGAACATATAGATATACTGATATGTAGTATGAAATCTAGAGGAAGAAAGGTTAATAATATATATATGAAATTTACTTTAGAATAAGTCGATACACATCAAATGCAGTTTGAAAGGATATAAGGATGTCTCAGCTAGCTTGCACATATGGAACAGACATAAAAACAACAACGTAATTATTATACAACCCAAATGTATATTGTTATTATTAATAAAGGTCTCAGGCAAGAAATAGCGCTTCATAAGCTTTTACAGACAACAGCTAGACAAAGAAAGAAAGAGAGAGACAGAGACAGCTTAAGAGGTCTCATACGATAGTTTCGAGTGTTATTTCAGACAATACACGAGGAGCGACAGCACTCAACACTCACTCTGAACTTGTGCTGACCTTTCAGTCCGTTCCGTCCGTTCGGTCGGTGCATCCCGTTCGGCCCTGGCCATTAGCCGAGTTTTAGTGTTTGGTTTGCTCTTGTCCCTGCTGAGGTCCCTGGGGAACTGTTTGGTAGCTGCTCGACACGACTCGTCACGCACTTTGAGGCCAGCTTCGGCATGTTGACGCTTTATGACGTCCTCGCTGATGAGCCCGACGAGGTGGACCAAACGGAAAAGAAACGGAACGAAAGCCAAGGAGTAACGAAATGTCCCTTTAGTGCTGAGTGAGCGCAAATTTCTAATTGAAAGCCATGCGAGATGCCAGGTTTAATGCGTTTTCGCTCTCGTGATGCAGAGAGCCACACACTCCCACACAGTACAACATCTTGGGCGAAAGTTTTGAGACTCGAGTCTAGTTTTATGTTGGGACATAAGATATTAGAGTAAGTGAACTTGGCCATTTGGCTTCCATTAGTCAGGCGAAAGACACAAATGTCATCTGCATAATGAGCCAATAATTGTGAAAGAGATGTGAGAGGGTTGCACGAGGATGCTATGAAAAGAGTCAAGTTACAATCTTATATATTCATACAATATATCATAATATAATAAAGTCAAAGTAAATTGTATTCTCCTGTATTGCTCATAGAACTTTGTCAACTGTCTTTGTATCTAATATTCCCCTTTATATATACTTGTTGTTTTCAACTATATAACCCTCTCTCTCTCTCCCTCGGTCCTCTTTATACACATATGCAATAAAAATGTGTCCAAACTACAGTAAAAACCACAAATGTCTTTCACATTGATTGCATTCATTGATTGTTTTTTGCTTCCAATATTTAAGTCTATAAATTGTAAAACTCTTTTTAAGGGCTGCTCTCCTCCGGCGACCTCCAGCAACCCTGGCATATGTCTCGAACTATCTGTCTATATCTATGCTGCATATCGAGCATCCTCTGGCTATGCCAGCAGCCCCGCCCACTCAGCAGACGGTGCCGCAACGGAACAAGCCGATTACCAGAGGAAACAAGCCTCGAGCCATAGGGAAAATAAATGGTGTGAAATATTATGCGAATTTTTCGTGCTTCCTCTTCTTCTTCTTGTTGTTTTTCTGGCTGTGATTTGGTTTTATGTTTTACAAATTTTAAAATGTTTTCACGGTGGCTGCGGGCTTGTCAATAAACAACAACTGTCACCAATTTCCGCCGGGCAACGGTTGTTGCGTAAACAAAAAAACAACAACAGAAATAGACGCGCGTGTGCGAAATTGTTGCAAATTTATCAAGTCGCGAAATAAAGAGTCTCCCTCTACCTCACTTTAAGCCTCCCTTCACCTATCACTCTCTCTCTCTCTCTCTCTCTCTCTCTCTCTCTCTCTCTCTCTCTCTCTCT
>NW_022045904.1:66425-77118 GCF_001654015.2 Drosophila navojoa
TCTTATTCTAGATCTCGATGCTCTACAACACGTAGCGCGCAGTTAGTTTTCCCCTCAATTAGCCACATGTGCTCCGGCTGGGCTGTGATATATATCGGAGACCCGATTAATCATTGGCCTCACATCGAAGTGCTCATAAAATTTGTTAATTTTCCACGCTAAAAGTAAACCCCTAGAGAAAAAGGTAGCAAGCTGACAAACTGAAACCGAACTGAAAATCAGGCCAGATCTAAACGAGAGCAGCTTTAAGTCGGGTTTTATCTTTATTTACGGTTTTTGTGTTCGTCTTTCCTTCTGCTGGTAGCTCGATGGGTTTTTACGGCGCACAGAAGCGCGATTTAAAGCAGAGACGGCGACTGGCGGGAGGGCAGGCGTGGTCAGCGTGAGGGGAGGGGTGTGGAGGCGGGGGTCATGTCATACGGCACCTTATCTCAAATGGGAAATCATTAACGCGTTTTTATTGTTTTACAGTTTGCAGACAAAATCAGAGACTTTACAGTTGTTGTTGTTGTTGCTTTTAATGTCGCAACTTTTGCTGTAAAAGAAAAAAAACAACAACAAAACATTTTTAACAACATTTCACGTAATTTCAACAACAAAATAATTACATTTTTAACTGCACTCTTACAACCTCTGTCTGTCTCTCGGTCTGTCTCTCTGTCCGTGTGTTTCTCACATTTGGCAACGCAAAGTGAAGAAATTGTTGGAAAATACAAGATTTTTCAGATATCCTAGTTGCCGAGATGACGAAAGGCACGATAAGAGAGAGGAAGAGTAAGAGAGAGGGAGAGAATGAGGAGGAACGGCATTAGAAACTGTGTTCTATGAGTCCTAATGTGTTGGAAGGAATACTGCATACTACTATTCTATATAGTTTAGTATTTTAGTATTTAGTAAGTGAATACGAAATACTACTACCATATCCCAGCAACATACATATATCTATATTGGAATTATTGCTTAATGCCCTAAGGCATCTCACATTTTCTATACGCATCTCTCCACTTAGTCTTATTAAATGTTGCCCTTTCATAGCCTACAACAATTAGCTCGAATTAGTAGTGGATCGTTTATGTAGAGACAGGCTCCATATATGATCGAGGCTGAAAACATTGCCTCAACTCGACTCAAGTTTAGACTTAACCCATTCGCATTAACCGAATGCCTTGGCTCGCTTTGACTGGGAAATTTCATACTAACGCCCCGAATAGGCCATTTCATTTTCCAAGACTTTGCGGCTGCTGCTACTTTGACAAGAGAGAGAGAACGGAGAGGAGAGGAGAGGGCAGAGGGAAAGACAGACTGGGAAGAGACTTTATGAAAAAATACGAAGTATTAAAATCATAAATCCAATTGGAAATGCGTGTCACGTGCGCGAAACGTTAGTCTCTGTCTGCCAAAGGAGCTCGACGTCGTCTACGAGCGTTGCATGCAACGCGGCTCAGTGCGTTGTGCTGCCACATATTACAGCTAACCAGAGTCCCTCCCCATCCCCAGTTCCCGCTCTAGCTCCAGCGACAGCCACTGCTCCCGCTCGTACTTTAATTTCTGCTAGGAATTTACTTAAAAAGATTAACTTTTTCTATGCAAAAAGAAGTCTAACTGCGTGTGTTTGTGTGTGGGTGTGTGTGTGTGTGTAGTGCGTTGTAGATTTTTGAAATATTCATGAAATAAGCCAACTCTGATGAGCAGCAGGATAATAAAACAATGAAGCCGCCATCCAGCTCCGGGAGCCATAAAAATATTTAATGCAAAGCAATTTCCAAGCGATTGTCATGGAGCTGCCAGCCGGATGACAATTGTGCCGCAAAACCACAAAGACCACAGAGCCCCACAAGAACAACGACCACAGCACCACACCCAGGTACACTCGGCGAAAATGTGAAGTAACTACTGGAAGAGAGTATTTTGTTATGGAAATTGGGTAGAAATGCTGATTCAATGACAGCTATAAGTCGAAGCAATTCCACTCGTTCTTCGAATCTCTTCAGGTATATTGTGTTAGATAGGACTCCCTAACTCTCTAACTATTATTCCCATTAGCAGTACTACTTCTATTGATGCCATTGTACTACATCTGTAATTATCATTTCAACTACTCTTCTTAATTTCTATCCCATCAATAGAGCTACTTCAGCTACTGCTTTTCGCTCAGTGTACGTACACCCAAAGAGCACAAAAACATAAGTCTCCAAAGACATATGGGCGGGCGCTGCCATAAATTCGTTTGGCGTCGTCCTCGCATCCTGTTCGCCCTGCCAACTTGTTCAATTATGCAGCGGAATGTTTTATGTGCTCCAACTCCAACTCCGACTCCAACTGCGATTGCGAGTGCATAATTCCTTGGCAAAGGATGCGTGCCGCCCGCAATGGAAGTCCTCCTCTCGGCTTGTCGTGGAGTCACTTTGGTTGATTAGTGTCGAGTGCCTGTTGAATAAGTAAGCAACAAGATATTAACGCGAGCCACCTGTTTGGCCTCTTTTCTCTTCCATTCCAGAGCGCATTTACATAAACCTTTCCCCACAACAGCAAGACTTCGGCTCGGTGTTTGATCCAACAATTGCTTGATCCGCAGACAAATTACCGGCAAGAAACCCAAAAATAAATAAATAAATAAAGAACAAAATGAAACCAGAAATGCCCCACAAAACGAAGTCGAGGAATAAGAAGAAAGATATTCAAATGAAGAGCCCAAAAACCCAGACGCTACCCACATATTAAAAAGTTACAATTATAATATTTACGTATTTTCTTTAGAAATCAGTTGCCGAGGGAATAATGTTCAAGGTGGCTGAGAATGGCCCATCGATGGGTAGTTCGTTTCCTGTGTGTATGGGAGGGTTTCCTAAGAACAAGAATGCAATTGTCGAATAATCTATCCATCTATCTATCTTTTATGTAGTGATGGACCTTCTCTCTTCGCAATACTCCCATATACAATGGGTATTTGGCATTCGACTCTCAACTCTATCTCTTCTGTGTTCAGACTCACATTCGACAGTTCTTATGTGCAGTTCTTCTTCTTTTAGCTTTCATGCTTGACCTTTTACTTTCGCCGAGCGCAGACTGTGAAATATGTTCGATCCTATTGACAAAATGGCAGACATTGTTTGTCATTAACAGCAACAGCAGTAGTAGCAATAGCAGTAGCAGCAGCAGCAGCAGCAGCAGCAGCAGCAGTGTTCCCCCCACCCCCCTTCAATAACAGTAACAGCGGCGCGTCTGCCGACGCAGTAATCAGTCACATCGAGCATCGACTTTCCAAGTGAATGGGCGGGACGTGACCGAGCTATGTACATAAGCATTTACACACACACACACACACATGCATACACAGCATATACATATGCTCGTGTAACGTTTAGTACATACGTGCATATGTATGCTGCGACTTATGTATGTAAGAGTGCCGTCCTTTTCTCGCCCGTTGCCCCTCGCTGGAATGCAGCAAAAGCTTTGTATTCTATTTGCTTATGTAAAGCGCAGCATTGCCTCACACACACACACACACACACACACATTCGCATTTTATGCGCTCTCTACGATTCGCCTCTCTCGCTCTCCCTCGCACTCCCTCCTGCTATGCTGCTCCTTGTTTGCTTATGTATTTACTTTCGGGCTGTCTGTTTCCATTGTGTGTTTGTCTCTCGTCGTTTTTTTCTTGCTTTGATATGTGACTGAAATACTTAAGCAAACTGAGCGCTCGCTCGCTCTCTCTCTCTCTCGCTCTCGCTCTTTACCAGCGTGCTCACACATACGCACATGTAGTCGTGGGAGGGAGAGGCAACGTTCGGGTATTTATTATGCAGATTTTTATGTGCTGTCGCTGCGTTTTCAATAATAAAGAAAACATTTATTAATGATTAATAAACTCGGACAGCGGCTAAATTGTCAGCTGACTCAGACCGGGCCACTGAATGCGAATTCCTTTTCGAATTCCAAATCCAATTTCAATTTTCAATCACCATTGACGCATGTTTCGATTCCACATTCGTTTCCAATTGAAAGCTTTGCGCATTTGTCAAGCCCAACTCAATGATGGCTATCGTTCCACATCATTTCAATTTCATGCATAGCTAATGAAGTACACACACACACACTCTCTCACTCACACACACACATGAGGATTGTAGTGGAACATCATTTGTGAAAAGCGTGAAAAGTTGTGCAAGTTTTTCTCAGCTTTGTTGCGACTCGACGAGATTTATAATTTGCATGCGACAGCTCCAATTTCCCCTGCCGGCCAGCCCCTGCCCACTTGCCCACGGCGCATTTGCATTGGCGGAGGCAACTTTTTAATGAGATTTAATGGCGCCGCTGGGAACGAAATGGAACGGAACAGAAGCAGCAGTCGGCAGCGCCACTGTAAGTGAGCATTAAATCATTTGCGAGCGGATAAGGAGTTGAGCCTTGAGCGCCCACAGCCAACCTCGACCCGCCCACCCCCAGCCCCCTCTGCTCTGCTCTGCTCAGGTATCGTGTTACCAAAGTGTCTGACATAAATCTTTCCCTCAGCGATAAGCGAAAAGTATTCAAAATGAATTATGAAAGTCGCCTCGAGCTTGTGGCTGAGCTGCCCCCAACCCTCTCCCCCGCTCTCTCCTGTGCTGCGTCCGCGTCTGTTTTTTGGCCAACTCCTGGCCAAGCGAGGCGCCACATGTTGCGGCTGGCTGGCTGGCTCAAGGAGAGGATTCATCATTATATAATTAGAGCCATGTGAGCTCCAACAACTTTTTGACCGACTTTTTGTGGTCACAAGTGTTAATAATGGCTCACGAGTCCTGCCCATGTCCTGCCGTGTCCTCCTGCCTGTTCGGCTAAATGAAATTAAATTGTCCTTTCTCATTTTGATGCATATCTCAGTCGGTCAGGGGCGTGCGTGTGGGCGTGGTGGGGGCAACTGCCAACATTGACAATAAATTAATATTAGCGCAAGACCAACAACAACAACAACAACAGCAACAGCAACAACCACCCCTGGAATGGCTAAACTAATAAAGCATATGTAGATGAGGGAGGGGGGGCAAAGAGAGACAGCGGCTGTTGCATGTGTGCGCCACGTACTACATTGGCAACATGTGTGTGTGCGAGTGGAAGGGGGAAGCCAGGAAGCGAGGAGGACTGGAGGCAGAGGCTGAAGCTGCTCAGCCAGCGACTGGTGTCAGTTTGCTGTCAGTGGAAGAGAGACAAACAGAGGGGAGGGGCCGGACATCAGTGTCAGTCAATTTGTGTGTGCCAAGATGATGAGCGGAACCTGCTCTGTGGCTAATTGAAGAGCAGCAAATAAAAGTGCGGAACCATGGGAGATGGGAGAGTGGGAGTGCGAGTGGGAGAGAGACTACAATAAGAAGAGACAAGTGCAAATAGTGATGCACTATGATATGCAAAGTGAAGCAAGTCTAACATGAAATATTTATGTTTGATTATTAAAGATGACAACAATGATAAGAATAGGGAATCAAGAGAAAGACCTTGCGAGAGGAGAACCTAAAGAAGAAGTTACTTTTTATATTCAAGGAACTGTTCTACAATGTGAAATGATTATGAAGGTAGAGACGTTAAGATCAAAGAGAGTTATCTCAAATATATGCAATAATATTCACAATATATAAGTGTACCTATTTAGCTTTAACAATATCAGGTTTATCTTGCCTTACACAGGAGCTCTTGTTTTGTTGTGCTTTCACATATGAAGATTCTTTCTGGTCTTTCACTTTTATACACACAATTTCCTGGGGTTTTTTCGCTGGTTTGGGTAATTGTAATCATACTCACAGATAGAGACAAACAATGGGAAACAGAGAGTGGGAGAGAGAGGGGGGTACAGGGGGACAGTTACATTTAATGGCTCATACACACTCACACGTACACACACTCATTTACGCACATTTGTAGACAGATAATCACTGTCAGTGCACGCCCCCTTTGCCCGCCAGCCGCCTTTTCGAAAGGCTATTGCTTGAGCAGAAGACAAGACAATTTCATGCATTATTCATTACACGACTTCACACATTTTTCCTCATTTTCTTTTCTCAACCAAAAATTGTTGCAGCCAAGTAAAAATTTAATAAAGAAAAATTCTACGTTTGCTGGACTAACGAATATCCTGTGCGGGTCATTAGTTGAGAGAGCGAGGCAGGGTGGGAGATTTAGAGAGAGCTATAGAAGGGCTTAGCACTGACCCCCCAGTTGCAATTAAAGTTGCTTTTCCGATACGCACTTAAGCCAGGCTAAACTGGATATCCTGGCAAGTATACTGGCAGCTGATACTCGCCTGCCAGCCACACATTGAGCCATTCAGCGCCTCTCGACTCGAATCGACTCGACTCTTATTGCCAATTGGCAACAATCTCTGCATTTTGATGTGCACTTCAGGTGGAGCTTGGAGCAGTTGGCGCCTGGCTTCTCTCTGTCTCTGTGATTTCTATCACACATCGTTGACAATTTAAGGAAAATTGAGAATGCAGAGAGCGAGACAGAGAGAGCGAGAGGGAGAGAGAGACAGAGAACATGAAAACAATTTCAGCTAATGCCATAGGAAAAGTGGTGGAAAACGGCAATGGGCATTGGGAAAATGAAAACACGTGCAGCGAAAATTTGTTGGGTGCAAACATTAATTTTATGTTTGTTAATTTCTTTTATTTTCCACATTTTTTCTGCAGCTCCTGCTGCTGCCCACTATTTCACGGGCATTTGCATAAATTCCTCGGCGTTTTTCCCTGCGAAAGGAGAACTTAACATTGCTAGAAAAATTGCGTTAAATTTATCGTCTGTAAAGGACGAAAGCCGAATAAAAAAAGTCTAAAAGAAATGCCTCGAAATTAGTTCAACTAAGCAGCCACACCCCCAGCGACGACCGCCCCCCACCCCTCAGCGCAGCGCAACCCTTTTCATGCCCAGGGAGTGGGAGGGCCGCACATATGTTGCTCAAGAGGGTCGCCCTGGCCCACTTGTAGCTGTAGCTGGATATGCTCGCATATATATTTAAAATGTCGAACGCGGATCAAGATTTATGGGCCACATTGTCGAACTGTTCGATTACAAGCCATAATCGTGGCTAAAACCCCAAATCGCATATGCGCCCATAAATCTTGCGAGCATGCAATCAATATTATGACTTGTCAAATTATTGTGTACTGCGCTGCTGCTGCTGCTGCTGCTGCGGCTGCTCCTGCGGCGTGTCCTGTGCACCCAAGTTGCTCTATTTTAAAATGCTCGCTTAGCCAAGTGACAAAGGCAACATATTGATGTTGTTCTACTGGCCCAACAACAGTGCTGGGGGCTCTATGGGGCAAACGAGCATTGGGCACTCGGTTACAGTCCACTGCGAAAGTTTTACTACTTTCATTTTGTGATTATTTTGATTGTTTTGATTTTTTAGTTGAAGCTCTCCCTGGGGCAACATCTTTTGGGCTCATTTCGTATAAAATTTCCGCTACCTTTCACAGCCAATGAGCAATTAATGCTAATGCGACAACCCTTTCGAATCGAACTCGCTGAACCTGCAACATTTTTAGCAGTTGCTGCTGCTGCTGTTTAATTAGCGCAACGCAGGACATTTTTATGGCCAGAGCTGGCATTAAAAGGACATTTCATGGAGCCAGCTGTTGCGAGTCGCCAGCGCCGGGCCTAGAAGGAAAGTTGGCTTGATTGATGGGCCCATGGCATACAAGATTTACATAATCCCAATGACCTTTGACCCTCCGGCCGGACAGCAAGTGTGCAGAATTGCAAAATTATGAAAATTGGCAAACGGACATCATTTGTCATCGGAACGGAATGAAACGGAACGATGCGATGCGATGCGACGGTGGTTGTTCGCCAATCGAGCAATCGATATGCCGGGGGCTGTGTTAATGAAAACATGTGTCAGCAATAAAACGATAATCATGATTTACAGCCAGGACATCATCTAGTTCGATAAGCGAATGCCTCGAATGTGCATCGAACGTGAGTGCGAAAATATTTTAATTGCGACAGACAAACGAGAGACAAGAGAGCCCAAGGACTACTACTAATTCCCCGACAGATCGGTGGAGAAAGGAGTTCTCCCCTTTGTCAACCGCTAATTCGTAGCATTAGTGCGAAATTAAATTATTGTTTACCTACTTCTCAAGTCGTATGCAAAAGACCGCGCCCCTTTCGCAATTCGATTTGACAAGTTTATAAAAGAAGGTCCTTAATTTGTACCAGCCGAAACGGGAAAAGGGTTGACAGCGCTGACACGGCGGACATGGCAACAGTAGGGCTGCCAACTGAGGGTTGTCGATAATGTGAGCAGAGCGAAATTTGCATGCGAAACGCGATGAGGAAGTGCTGAGAGAGCGGAACGTCCTGTCGTCGAGCCTTCATTAGCTCTGACTTGAATCATTGTGCGTTTGGAGTGCGCACTAATTACCTAGACAAATATTTTGATAATAGATTTGTTGAAATTAAGACTGATTGCCGAGAGTACATAGGAATACGTCTGTGAACATATGGATGGGCAGTCTAATTGGCTGAAGAGTACACAGAGAAGAAGAGGAATGGAGGGGGCTAGAGAGTCTGAAGCGAGCAGAAAAAGTGGCAGGAACCTGAACTGTATACAGGGAGGGATAGAGGATGAAAGTGAGAGGTGGTAATTGAGAGAGAGAGAATGTTAAGTGTCTTCTAAATATACTCTATGACTCTTAGTAACACTCTCTAACCTCTCATCTTGCCAAAGTCTTACGGCAACTCTTCAGCTCCTTCCATTTTATTGCCAATATCCCTGCCATCTCTCCCTCCCTCACTTTCGCTTGCTGCACATGCTTAAGCATATCAGCCATCTCTTTCTAATTAACTACCTTCGTTTCGTTTGCCGTTCGACTTTAAAGGCGCGCCATAAACTTTGGGACATGCTTATCAAAGTGTTTTGTTTGCACTTTTTAATTTACTGCAATTGAGCTGCCAAATCAAATTGCGATAAGAAACGCATAAAACTTGGCCTGTGCCACATGAGTGTGTGCCAGAGAGTATGAGTGTGTGTGTGCTGTAAACTAAGCCAAGTGCAATAACTCAAAGACAGCCTCTGCCAGCAGCTTCCCTTTGGAGCCACCCGGATTTGTTTTTTAAAATGCCGCAGGGATCGATTATTACCGTTCAAATTCGCATAAAACGTGCGAGTTGCCAAAACGATTTTAAACTCGAGCCGAGGAATTGGCAACTGGAATCGGAATCGGAATTGGAATCGGAATGGGAATAGGTGTTGGGGGACTGGCATATGTGCGCCATGGGTCGAGGGAGGGAGATTGGCAATAATTTAAGGAATTTGAAGTCAATTCAAATGCGCATTCAATTCTCGCACAGGCTGCGCTGCCGCGATATGAATCTCAATAAAAATGCATTTAAATTGTTGACAAAGGAGCTGCCCTCCATAGTACACTTCATTTTCGCAATTGCCCCCGGATCCATAAGCTGAGGGTGTGTGCGTGTGCGCGAGTGTGTGTGGCCAAACGACAAAGGCGAAGGCAAAGGCAAAGGCAAAGGCAAAGGCGTAAAGGAAAGCCGCCTCCATTTGGCACGCAATTTGGCCGTAACTCAGCCACAGCTGAGTCCGGTACGGCTTTGTCTCCGGCTCTGGCTGCGGCTCTGGCAACAGCCAACAACTGCTTACATATTTCAAAGGCTTTCGACCAAAAAAGAATGAACAACAAAATTATTCAAATGCTTAATTTGAAACGAATTTCAAACATATTGAAACGACACGCTGGAGAATGGTTTCAAAGTAGAAAATGCTATGATTTGAGGGGACAATTCTACCAATTCTAAAAGAGGTAGAACATAATATGTATAAGAAAGAGAAAACATTGGCCTACCATATCTCTAAGTGGATAGCATAGATTTCTCTGGCTTCAAATACAATATACACTTTACTCATATGCCTCTCTCCGAATTATTTCCTAGAGCAATATCTATTTAATCTTAATCAGTCTGTCAATATCTATAAAGGTGGCGCCTCAGCCAGTTATCCATGATTCTCTTGTATTTTTTGCAGCTCATAAAGATTCCAATGATAGTAATAGAGTTGCATTGTTAATATTATGACAGTTAATATGAGGTTGGCTGAAGAAAAGAGGCAGACAATCACATCACGCTGTGCTGCTGGCGTGTAAGTACAATGCGTACAGTTATTCGATAATTCTGCGGAAAGGTCGGCAGTGTAAAATGTTGTCATAAATTCCATAAAATGTCAGCCAAGGCAACAGACACCTGCTCATGCCTGCTACCTGTGCGAGTCGAAAGGAAAGGCCACTGCGCTCCGGGCAGAGTCCCGCTGAATATCCGAGTTGATTAAAATTGAGGCTCATTTGTGATGCAGTTTTCTGCGATGACAACATCAAAGTCAGTGTCAGATGAGCAGAGAGAACTTGTTGTGGGCAAGTGCTGGGTAATTATGTTGAACAATGAGCAACAATTCCAGTTGCTGCAGTTCCAATTAGTCACATTACACGACCAAAGGCAAAAACATGCTCCGCGCCATAAATGGTCAATAGAATGATACAGCCCACGGCGACCAAGTCAAGTTAATAACAAGAACAAAAGGCAGAAGTACAGAAGCAGGCACAGATACAGATAGAGTACCAGCAGAAGATACAGATTCATGCATCAAAAGATAGCGATACAGATACAAATACAGATACAGATACAGATACAGATACAGATACAGATACAG
>NW_022045904.1:77128-90034 GCF_001654015.2 Drosophila navojoa
AGATACAGATACAGATACAGATACAGATACAGATACAGATACAGATACAGATACAGATACACATACACATACACATACAGATACAGATACAGATACAGATACTCGGCTAATGTCATTTGACAGACCTCATGACAGTTTATTAGCGCGCGCTCCTTTGCCGGCTGATTGGCATCGGATCTGTGGCCTCGCCAAATGCAGTTCGAGTCGATCGCTAATTGAATGCAATTAAAAAAGGAAATTTAAATTCAAATTATAGAGCTGCGGCTGTGCGGCTGCCGCTGCGTCTGTGGCACGTGTCCATCACTGGGACGCCAGATTTAGTCGCTGCGTCTGTGTCGGAGTCGCGGCCAAGGCGCCCTAAATGGCCGTCGGCCACGGCGATCTGCTTATAAGGCTGCCCACCGATCATACCTGGAATTCTATGTTAATTTATGGCAACTTTCAGCCGCCCAGCCGCCCAGCCGCCCCACTGCCCCACGCACTGCAACGCACTTTGCGCCAAACGTGGCCAACTATTGAAATGGAGCTAAGCGATTACGCGGGAGAGAAACTATGGAATTATAGCGGACTCATGCCAGAAGTGACTCAGAGATTCGAACTGGGATCAGCTGATGTGGGTAGAGACTATGAAATGTGTTCTGAGGCAGGACTTTAAAAACTCTCTATACTCGAATGCAGTCGACTTATCTCTCTAGGTAAACTTTCTAACTATTTTCCACTCGACTCTAGAATATCCGTTTTTGCTATCAACCTCTCATCTGATAGTTCTTATTGATAAGAATTTCCTCAATAGACGATTTCCGTTGCCACTGAAGTAGACTTTGATTCCAAGAGGTGATTTTATAGATTTGATGGCTAGACTACCTGCCTGACGACGAATTTCTTATGAATGAAGCCATCTCCCTTGCCACGCCATCTGGGAGCGCGACAATTAACGAGTCGACGTGGCCAGAGACGATTTCGATCTCCTCTCAGCACGCGCTCTGAAAACAAACACAAAAAGTTTTCATTCACTTTTCGGGAGATTTCAATTGAGTGCGCGAGACGCCCGCACCTTTTGTCGTCACTTTTTCGTGAGTTTCTCCTAATTTGTATCTCAAATTCTGTTTCATTTATGATTCCTTATATACAGTTTCATTTCGTTTTGGTTTTGTTTTTGTTTTTGTTTCTGCTTCGAGATGCTATCAACTTCCATAGCAAATAGCGAGACGATGCACGTGCCGCACATTTTAAACAGGGCTGGCGGCTCCTTCGGATTTGATTTTATGAATGAAACAAAACCTGAGTGAAACAAACTTTGATACACGAGCATATTTCATTAATATATATCTGTCTTTGCTGCAGCAGCAGGAAATGCCGGCTTTAAGCAGGGCCTGCAGCACATACTCCGGCCGTAGTTAAGCATCGCCGTATATGAGTCTGCGGGCCTACCCTCGGGCTGCTCAAGGCCAGCCTTTGATTTATTGTTGCCAATAAATTGAGCTTCCCGGCTTTATTTCACGCTCTAATTTTTTTCGATAAAAGCTACTTCGCTGTAGCGGCAGCTACTCCAACTGGCAGCAGCTGGAAAACACGCATGCCACACGCATTATTTCTGCATAATTTTCCAATATTTTATATGACAGCCATAAAAATTGTCAGCACAATTAGAAGCAGGTTGCAAATTATCTGACATGCACTTGTTCCGCATGCCGCCAGACAGCTCTATATCATCTGTAGCTCACACAGAGGGTAGTTCCTCTAGCATATGTTCGTATGAACTTATATCTTGGCTTAGGCTGGAGAGAACTGAAGAAATATCAAAGCTATAGGAATGAAATGCAGTTGGCTGTTTATAGTATCTTTATCTGGGAAGTACTCTGTGAACTAGTTCCTAAACTGTGTTTAAGTATTCCCATCTAGTGTCTTCCCTCAACTGTATGAGCTGAACAAGTTCCTGGAATTGGCTTCATTTATAACTCACGCCAATCAAAATATGCCAAATTTTGATTATGTTTATCTCACTCAAAAGAAAAGGAAGAGGCAGCTAATCGAGTTGACCAAAGGGTTTCTGAGCGTGTCCTGGCATATTAGCAGGGCGTTATATCGCTCTCTGGGGAGTGGGGAGTGGGGAATGGACACAGTCTTCAGAATCATAATTCAAGTTGGCCCTCGAAGAAAAAACATGTCATTTATTATGTTGCGCCATGACGAAAGTGCCAAGTGACATATGTAGAGCTGTGTGTGTGTGTTGCATAGTATTGGGGATGATATGTGCTTAGATTCCAATATATACACACACATACATATACATACATATGCACTTGCTGCTGACAAATGATGCGCTCGAGCTGCGAACGCTGTGATTTATCAAAAGTCTTAAAATTATAAAAATTTTGCAACGCTTTGCCAAATATCTTCACAAAATTAATGGATGTCATTTGGGACGGGGCGAAAATAAAAGAGTTCCACTAGTCGGCTTTTGGTTCAATGCACCTTGGACATGTGGGCGTGCAAGCAGGTGGTGGGCGGCCAGTCCACAGACTCCCCTCGTATCGATTTTGGCTCAGACGCCGTCGCAAACGTGACGAGCATTGCGAATCGCCTTTGACCAGCGGCAGGAAGGGACTCGGCTGAGTTGCTCTCCCCGCTTTAAGTTCAAAGTGTCAAAGAAATTAGTTAATAATTATTTGCCGACTCACTTTCGCTGTTCGCTCTTTAAGAGCAACGCGTCAAGCTGTCTGCCTGGCATTCGGCACTCGGCATTCAGCCTTAAGTGCGGACATGCTGCGAACATTTATCTTAATTGCCATTCAATTGGAGACACCTCAGCAACAGCAGCAACAACAACAACAGCAACAGCAACAGCAACAGCAGCAACAGTAGCAACCGCATCTGCAACAGCAGCAGCCAATTCAATTTGCATACACGCGATGTCGGCAAAGTCGTTGCCCATGTCCGAGTGGATGCCACGGCTCCTGTTGCAAATGCCTTTGGCTACCCCCTCCACCTGCCTCCTTGGCTGCTTGGCTGCTTGGCTGATGCTGCTGCAATCGGCGATGCTCAGTGTTTGCGCAACTAATTAACATTTTTAATGGGCAATCCTTGTTGGCATTGAGAACTTGCCGCATAGCCGACAAATGAAGTGGAACAAGATCTTAAAGTGAAGCCAGGAGATTTGATTTAGAGCGCAATTAATATTGATTTTAGCGACAAACGATTGGAAATTAAGGAAATTGAAATGGTGGTAATGGAAGAGAGAATGGAACTGGAATGGAATGAGACATAGAATAGCACTGAAAAAGAGGACTAGACTTCAGCATAAACTACTAAGGCATCTGCTAAACTGGAGGAGAAATAGTTGATGTACTGGTAAGTAGTTTAAAGAGGGTTTTATTAGATATATGACGATTCCATATGACAGCGATAATTTGCTTATATTTACGTAGAGTAGCTCCAAGACATAGATAGGTATATATTTATCTAAAGACTTGGGAACTGCATAGAAAGGCAATAAAGGCTAGCTGTTTATGAATGTGATTATCAAGGAAGTACTTTGATTGCAACACCTCCTTTCTATCTCCAATCAGCCAGTCAGTCAGTCAGTCAATCAATCAATCAGTTATATTTATAGCCACATAGAATTCTCTCGGTAGGCCACAAATTGTGGCCGTAAAAAACAGCCGTGAAATTGAATAAAATATGTCAAATACTGGCAAACGTCATAAGTAAATTATTCACAATAGATTCCCATTTGATTGACACGCGTCGCCGTGGCATTCGTTTGATTCGTTTGATTCACAACTAATTCACATGAAATTCGAGGCAAAAATTGGCAGAAATTTCGTGGTGCGAACGCGGCACGTGTTGAGGGCGTGCGCGTCGCTATTAGGAATATGTGAAGCCGGATGGTTGGGGCCGACGCCTACGGCTGAGCGGAACGAACTGTTGGCGAACGAAAGAAAAGCGATGATATTTCATTAGACGATTCCTTGAGCCGCACTTTAATAACTTCACTAAATAGCTGGGCATTAAGTTGACAAATGTCTTAATAGGCAGGACTGCAGCACTGTGCAGCACGAGATGAGTTGGTCTAGCCTAGGCTGCGATTGGCCGGGCTGAGGCCCCCAGAGAACGGCGCCACTCTCGAGAAATGCAAATCGACGTCGAGTCAGAAATTTATCATCCATGATGATAGCGTCGCAACTACAAGATTCGGCGCTCGCCCAAGTGTAAGACTATGAATAATAAGAAGGGTTAAATTAGCATTTTCACATTTATTTGAGCGATGACATGGCCCGATACGACTTATAGACCGAGCGGGGTTATTCCTGCAGCGCGTGCTACGGCAATCACGAGGCGTGTTAGCAGCGCGGAGGGGGAGCGACGTCGGCGAACGGGTTAAGACATCGCCAGACCAATTTCCGATGACACACATGAAAGCCAACGCTCTGGGGATAATCAGCCAGCGGCGCAGCCGGAAGACTGTTTAAGACGAAGGCGCTTAATGCCAAGTGTGAACAGATTATTTGATTAGAGAAAGCCCGAAACTACAATTGAGATGAAAGCTGCGATGTCGGTTGATAGGGAATTATGCTGAAAGGATATTACTAGATTAAGACTATGAATGGGAAAAGAGCTGGGAAGGAGAAAAGGAAATCGAAGTGCTGGAAAACTCAGCACGAAAAAGGAAAGCTAAATAGAGAGACAGAGAGAGCGAGAAAGAGGGAGAGAAATAACTATAGATCGACTTCATGCAAGAGAGCAGAGATCCACTTCATAGCTTCAGCTTCTCAATCATCAATCCCTCTTCCAGGCTCTCTTAACCTTGTGTTTTATAAAGACAGAGGGAGCATTTGTTGCCCTCACTCCTTGCACGCGTTAAACATGCACAAAAATGTCAAAAATTTGATTTAATTTATCGAGAGATACTTTTGCCGAGATTCACCTGCATCGAGCCCCCTTATTGCCCCACCTGCCCGGCCTACCCGGCCTGCACACACACACGCTTCCAGCGTTCGACAAAAGTAGCGCTCAAAGGGTCGCAAAGACAATCGCAGACAAACGCACAAAAAGCAATGAAACATATTTCGAGTTTTTCCATCGGGCGCAACGACACACAAAAAGACGCCACAGAGGAGGCAACTAAAAGGATTTTTGGTACCACGAGTACCGCAAATTCCGCGCATATTTCGCAATTTCGAAATGTTCCCCGTCGAGCCAAAAAACCAGCCTCAAAAGCCCAAAATCAATCAGACAAAGTTTGCCAACAACGCAAAGCTAAGTTTTATTTCACTGTACGTTTTGTAGCACTCACTCACTCGTTACGTTACGCAATTCTAGTTAACATAACGTATGTAGATAATTAGGAAACATTACGTAACGTAACGTCAATTGACGTGATCGTAATATTACCTTATTCCAATCAACGTTACGACATATGATAAGTTGAAACGTTACGTAACTGACATGATTATTACGTTATTCTATGTAACGTAGTAACGTGCATGTAACGTAGTTTGATTATTGACACTTTCCGCTGTTACATTTTACTTAATGTAATTAACGTAATACATATGTATATACACGCTGTTTCTTACGATATGTTATTAGAATAAAAATTACATTAATTAATATTGTCAATGTTACGTTATTATATTTACCACGTCGTCTTACATAACGTAACGTTAGGTTTTCCACTAAACGTTACGTTAAATTATGTTCTCAATACGTTACGTTACGTTACGTTCTTTACGTCAAATTGAAGCTCGTTTCATTAGCTCACCTTTTACTTTAAGTTGTTTTGCTCATGTGAGATCATAACGTAACGAATACAATTCCCAATTCAATTCAAATATGCATACCAAACACAACCAACCTCATAAACTGCGCTCATAACGTAATGTAATGCCACATTAGGTTACGTAAGTGGAGCTAACCCTAATAAAGTACGAATGGGAGCAATTTCATTTCATTTAAACCCATTTAGCGCACATGTGAGTTTTCTTTGTCTTTTGGTTTTTCGGTTTTGGGAAATGCAAATGCAAATGAGAGATAAAAGCTCTCTGAGCCATAAAATATGTCATATTTTAGCAAAATGTTGCAGCACAAAATTACAATAAACCCATTCGCCACGGCTTCACACACACGCCCACACACACTCTCAACTGGCCCGCTTCTCGTATGGGACACAGTGAGATAACAAGGACAACGCTCCTGCAATTAAGCAAAAGAGTGAATGGGAGGGGGGTGGTTGGAGTGGAGTGGAGTGGAGTGGAGTCTGTCTGTAAAACAATTTCAAAAGTTCCATTATCTATTTGTCCATTAAAGTAGATAGAGTAAAGGATTTGGCTTTCAGCTTAATTGTGGTTTAAGGTTGCGCCTTGAGGTGGGTCGAATTGTGGTTAATAATGTGGTTAGGTTGGTCGAAAATATCTCAAGCTGAATGATATATATTATGGAATTATTCCCTCTCTCTCCCTGTCTCTATCATCCAATCAATGTCTGGTATTATTCAACATATTATGCTAAATTTTTAGCTATAATTAGTGCTAATTTCACAGAATATTATTTTAATTTTGCAATCAGTTCCAGCTAAGCATTGTCCGCTCTCTTTCACTCTTCATCCCTCTCTCTCTCGCTCTATCACCCTGTCAAATGAGGCAAATGCAATCGTATTTTTGGCAAATCAGCCACAAATTTAATGTGCCATTATGTGCATGTGTGTGTGTGTATCTCTCTCTCTCTCTCTCTCTCTGTGTGTGTGTGTGTGTGTATTTCGTTTTAATTGCTAATGAGAGACACATCATAAAATGAAGCTAGCCCTGGCCGCTCGCAAATCTCTCAATTAGTTTATACAAATGAGTTTACCGCCCGCTCGGGAGTTCGGCATTTGGGCTATTCCCTCAGCTCACACAAACACATGAGCTGCCACGCCCTCTTTGCGGCACAGTGGACGCTGTTCAGAGAATGAATTTTAATTAGATTTTGTTTTTCGCCTGTTGTTTTACGTAAATAAAAACAAATTAAATTTTATCGATAACAAATACAAACGAGCCCTGAAAAAACACGCAGCAAGGGAATACCCATAAACAAGAGCAAAGTCAAATATAAATGAAAACAAACGTAACTTCAGCCAAATTACCATAAAAAAGAGATTTGTTTGTGTTTACACCTCTGGCTGAAGATAAATGAGAATTTCGATTCATTTTCCTGCACAGTTTTCCTCTCCCTCTCTCGCTCTGTCGCCCTCTCGCTATCTCTTTCGCAGGTGTCAAAGTTAATTGCTGAAGTTGCGCCAAGTCGCAATAATTAATATGCTAATAAAAATGCCATTTGACAGCGAGAATGTGTAATAAAGTGTTTGACAGCTGAGGAATGCGGCAAAAGAGGGCTTAAGAGAGCGAGAGAGAGAGAGAAAGAGAAAGAGAGAGAGAGGGCTGTTCTTTGAATGGTATGCAAGCGGCGCAGTCATAATTCGAAATTAAATTTATCATCGACGCAATTAGTGGCCATAAATTAAGCATGGAAATACGAACACACATGCGGGGGAGAATATCTATGTGTGTGTGTGTGTGGTTGCTCCTTTTTGGCCACAAGTGTGAATTATGGGCGCATCCTTTGCCGCAGCATAGCTCTGCTGTGCGCTCTGTCCATCCGGCAGATTAAATTAAATTGTCCTTTTTCATTTCGATACACTTTCGAAACTCGAATGCCCCTGGGGGGCTAGCCTCGACGGCTCGTCAGCTCCATTAAGCCAATAAAGCATTCGTTTCATTGGATTACATATGCTGATGTGCTAGCAGTAGATAGAGAGAGAGAGTGTGAGAGAGAGAGAGTGAGGTGTAGCATCCGGTTACACAAAAATCGGAGCCCACAATTTGCGGCCTGATGAATTGCGCAAATAGTGGGGCCGAAACGTCGACAGTTGTCACTAATTTCGGCAAATACATTTCGTTCAATAATGCGGCGCAGTAAATCATTTTGCAAAAGTTCCCGCTGCGGAACTAGTTCATGTCCGCTCGAGCAGCGTTTGGCCGGGGTAATTACGAGAGGAACTTGGATCTGCTGTCGCCCCAGCGACTGGGACTTAAATGCTCAGATAATCATTTAATCCCGGCACCAGGCGCACTTCGATTAACCGTTTCATGTATTATTCATTAAAGTTCACTTTGCTCTGGCTCTGGCTATCTAGATTTAATAAGCGAATGCAGCGAACCTAATGAACATCCTGTGTTTGGCCGGGACGCGCACTCTGATGCCTCCTTCATTTGGCTTAATTCAAGCAGAAGCGATGCTGATTGTGATGGATAAACTATCGAGACTCATATGTGAATGTGTGTGAGTGTGTGTGTGTGTGGCAGACACACACACGCACACAGTTGGCTGACTTTCAATTGAAATTTCATCTTTGGCATGAACATTGAGTGCCACGCCCACTCCGTTCTGGAAACAGTTGCCAAAATCAGATCTCTTTGAATGATGATATGTGGCTGCAGTTTAGCTTGCTTACCAACACTGTTCCTCCCCCCTCCTGCTGCTCCTTTTAGCGGGCTGACAATGCCACATAACGGCCTATTATCGATTGCCAAGATTTATGTGCCTCTGACATAATTTATTGATGGAACATAAGGCAATCAGGAACGAAAAAAAAGCAGAGAAAACTGAAAAAGGGTTGCCCGCCCATAAATCTCGGTGTTTGTCATAACTGAGCAGAGAGAGAGAGAGAGGAGAGAGAGCGCATCATAGAGACAATGGCTAATGTGGCAACACCTTCAACACAGTGCCACATGCAACATGCCACATGCCACATTCCGCTCGTGTTAAACAAAACCCGCAATCAGCCCGCAAATTTGTTGCATTAGTGTGAAATTAAATTATTGTTTACATGCGCGTAATTATGTTTTGAGAGCACCCCTAGCTCAAGTGCCGGACAACCCTTCGAGCAGCATGCCACAAAAAGCAGCGAGAAAAGTTGTTGCACGACTATAAAAAAGGCAACGCCAGAGGCAACCCTCGACGCAACGCATTACGAGATTCGATTTTAAAATTACAAAGGAAAAATTGCCACGAGTGTGTGCATGAGTGTGCGTGTGTGTGTGTGTGTGTGTGTCTGACTTTCACAGCTAGAGCTAAATGAGCAGGCAGAGGCAGCAGGGAGGCAACCAGGAGTCTGGGTAAAGGCATTTGCATATATGGTCAGCGCAGAGCCCAGAGGTCAATTTCGAAATTTAATCGTATTCAATTTTGAGTGGATTTGTTTTTAATCCTTGCGGCTTTGCATGCAATCACAAGTCGAGACCATAAAGAACAAACACAACAGGCAGATACATAGATGTACATAATATTTGAGCCAGCTTGAGGCCAACAGCTTTAAAGAGCTCGAACTTAGAGCAACCCTCCTCTGACGCAGCCTCAGCCTCAGCCTGCACCCCACCTCCCCCGTTAGCTCTTTGCAATCGGATTTGTGTATTCTTAAAAAAGCAAAAAGAAAGTGCCGCTGGGATCGATTATTACCGTTCAAATTCGAATAAAACGTGCCCTGGCAAGCGGCAGCCCCTAGAGAGAGAGATGGGTAGACTGGGCAAGTGAGAGGACAATGGCAGCATGAAATATTTGCGCAAATCCATCAAGGCGCACTCACAAACAGCATTTCAAGAATTTCGCAGTGCATTCAAATGGAACTCCCAGATTCGCATCTCCATGACAATGCTCCACAAAGAGGCAAACGGCAAAGGCTCAAAAGATTTTCCTGTAGTGTGCAAACTTAATACTTAAATATGCAATACTTTGTAGTTTCCTTAAAGCTGATTAAAATATAGCTAAATAGTTCCTATATATATAATTCTTGAACTAGTATTGCTGCCAACAATTCCAGATGCCAATCCGAATTCCTGCTGACCCAGAGGGGTCACAGAGTGCTCTAAAATTGAAAGCACTTGCCCGCTCTAAGTTTCATTGCGATGATGTCAACCATTGAGCTGAACTATTTAAGCAAATAGATATACGTAGAGAGAGGGGAAGAGCCAAAGAAATATATTCATATAGACATAAATTCCAGTTGTTCTGCCATTTGTGGAGCAAGGACTCTGCTAATGAAGTAATTTATATGAAAATCATGGATTAATATCAGCTGAAGCGGGTGTCTGTGTGTGTGTGTGTGTGTGTGTGTGTGTGTGGAATGTCCACTGAACTGTCGCCAAGTGGCGGCTCAATTGAAGTGGACAAACGTGCGGTCCACTCTAATAGCCGCAGGGTGGCTCTGTTTGCCCGCTCAAGAGTCGCATTCAATTAAACACACAATCTATATGCCAACTTTGACTAGATTAGCTCGATCTCTCAGCCAGCTCCTGCTCCTGCTCCCATCTGTAATTAACATGTTAAATTTCGCCTTGAAATGATTGCTGAAAGATTTCAGCTGTGCTGAAAGAGAGTTTTCTTGTGCGTCAACTTTCGGCTTCGATGAGCAACATTGTTGCGACACTTAAATTTGCATAATCAAAATCAAAAACATGATTTCCATGAGTCTCCTGCTCCTGCTGCTCCTGCTGCTGCTGCTCCTGCTGCTGTTCGTCCTGTCAATATGTACAAACGCACTTAGCCACTTGGAAGCCGCAGTCGTCTTTTCAAAATTATGCAAATTCAATTTGGCAACCCCTCCCCTTCCTCCTCCTCCGGCACTTCTCAAGCAGGTCACCTCTCCACCCCCTGTGACATTTCCGTTCCGAGTTCGAGCAACCCTCGGCAGCAAGTCATAAATTCGAGTAACTGTATTAATATAATTGTTGGCCGTGGCAGGAGCCTGGAGCAGGGGGAGTGTCGCCTCTTCAAATTAGATTTACTCCCATTGAGCAGCGCCCGTGGCTGCTCCACTTTGGGCAAGTCCATTTAACATCGAACCTTCATAATTTAAACTCGTTTCTTATCTCTGCCATATTTTGCAGTTTTTCTCCCGCTTATCCCGGGGCATGATTCATGTTTAGTTGCGAGTCGCAAATCGTTTTATTATGCAGCCTCAATTGCAGCGCTGCGGCTCCTATCCTATAAATAATTAATTTAGATGCTTCGCCTTTGTCCCGGATGCTTATTTATGATGCTCTCCAGCTGCAGGTCGCTTAACTGTTGCTTCCTTCGAGATTTGTGGTCTGTGCGAGGCCATGACTCAAGCTCCATTTAGATACGAGATTAGACTTCATTCGCCCAGCAACTAGTCCAAATTTATGGCTGGCCATAGATACATTTTGTTACTGAGCAAACTTTTCCGTTCTATGCGATGCAGGCAAACAAATAAATATTAATATTTAAAATCGGAAGATTCAAACCCGAAGCTAGAGCCATCAGTCTGATAACATGATTATATTGATAGATACAGATGGATAAATAATGAAATATGTATAGATCAATAGGGCGAGAGAGGGATGAGTAGATATATAGAAAGGTAGATAAATACATAGATAGATAGATATATAAATATATAGATAGACCGATAGATAGATAGATAGATTGATAGATAGATAGATAGATAGATAAATAGATAGATAGATAGATAGATAGATTAGATAGGTATATAGATATAGAGATACGTAGATAGATGAAGAGATAGATAGTTATACATATACATACATACATACACACGTAAGGTTAGATAGGTAGACATATTAATGTATAGAGGTATATAGAAACATAGATAGAATCATAATCAGATGGAAGATGGATAATAAAAGGGAACATAATCATTAAGTTCATTTCATTTTCATCTGCAACTTCACACTTTAAGCCAAGTAGAGCTCAGCTTGGCTCTGTCGCTCTTTCAATCGTGAGCCATTCCAGTGCACATTAAGCTGCCTTAGATATGCACTAAGCAGCTGCTTAAAGTTTCCTTTGACAGCGTCCTCGAGTGAGGTTGGCTCTCATGTTTGGCATTGGCATCGACATTAGCATCGGCATCGGCATTGGCATCGGCATTGGCATTGGCATTGGCATTGGCATTCCATTGATGTGCGCTGGATAATGCGTTTATGGGTTCTGCAGCCGTTAACTGTCCATAAAAGTGCACATTATTGTAATGTTGCACTGTGCTGGATGGCACTTTGAGCCGGGCGGAACGACAGGACGCCCACCTCCGTCCACCTCCGTCCACCGCCGTCCACCGCTGGCGCAGGGACTAATCTGCGGCAGTCGAGACTTGGCCGAGTGCCCGGGAGGCGAGCAGCGGATGTCCTGCTGTTGGACTGGATTAACGTGTGGCACGATTTTTATCATCGAATGGCATTCGATTGGAATGCCTTTTGGCACTGCTCCTCAAGGTATGCAATGGCCATTCTACTTAGCCGTAAGTGCGCTGCCACCCACTCGCCGCTAAGCAGAAGCAGGAGTCGGAGACGGGGGCGAGTCGCATCCATTAGAAGAGCTAAAAATGCCCAAAAGCGTTGCAAATCTTGTTAGCCCTCGCGCAGAGCCCTCAAGTACAGGGCTGGGGGCTGGGCGAGGGGTAGATTGACAAAGAGAAAAGTTCATAAAGCGGCCGCAAATGTCAGCAATAAAAAGATAATCATGATTTACAGCCAGCCTCAATATGTGGCCCGGAATGTCAGTCAAATATGCCGAGAACTTTTTTGCACAGCATTCCAGAAGCGCCATCGAGCAGGAGGAGGCGGCGGCAGCAGGAGGCGGCACTGCGATGCTGTTCGCTGTCAAATGCTCTTGTTCAGCTGTCAAGCGACATTTTATTAGCATATTAATTATAGACACGAGAGCATTTAAACTTTGACACCTGCCGGCGCAGGAGGCGACCCACGAGAGTGGAGAAGTCACCGCAGGGCAGACTCCATTAATCTTGGTTCGAGCTTTGGGCAAGACAAATCGCTTTTTTATGTTAATTGAAGCTTGTTTTTATTGTTTTCCAAAGTTTTTTCTGTTTTTCCCCAC
>NW_022045904.1:90044-111401 GCF_001654015.2 Drosophila navojoa
AACTCAACACACATTGACAATAAAACTTCAGGCCTAACAGCATTTGTCAAAGCATTAGTATACCGCCTATCAATGGGTTTCTCTCTGGGTGATTCTGGGGTCAGCAACAGCTCTACGGCTCTACTCAGATCCACTTTGATTAGCGGCAGCCAGACACAAATATTATTTTACACACATGACGCAGCAGAAGAAGCGGAGCTGAGTTGTGTTTATTGGATTTGGTTCGATTGGCAGGGCGAGAACGGAATGTGGAGGTGTGGAATGTGGAGGTCCCAGGACACTTGGCTCGCATGTCCATCAAAAGGACGCACAGGAAACTCAGCGACTCGCTTGAAAGAAGAGCGCATAAATTATCCTTTTCTTGGGCAAATTTACGCCAGACAAGTGCAAAATAATGTTATGCAATCCAATTTAGACGGCCAGGACATGGACACAGGGCAGGGCAGGGATCTGGACACAGGAAGTTGCACATTCATCACTTTGTGATGAACTCGTGTGCGCATGGAGCTGGAGCTGGAACTGGAACTGGAGCCAAGTGTCAATTTGCAAGGCATTAACTCGACTTGAGAGCGCAGCTAAAAGAAAACACAAAGGATAATCTCCTCTGGCTGGCTATGTGTGTGTGATAAGTGTGGGTGTGTGAGTGTGTGTAAACTTGTGCCACAAATGTTTTCACGCTGTATTCAAGAGAGAGCAACGATTGAGGGGAAAGGGTTAATTACAGCCATCGTTATCTGTCCCATATGAGGCGAGTGTCCTGGCAAATCCTCGGCATGCCGAATGCGTTTACTCTAATTGTGCTGCAACATTTTGCCAGCAAATATGACATATTTTATGGCTCACAGAGGCCTTATCGCTGCTCGACTCCACTAGACTGCGTAATGAAATAGAATTGCTCCCATTTGTACTTTATTAGGGTTAAGTTTGCTTCGTTATTATCACAGATAATCTGTGTAGGTGTGTGTGTGTATGTGTGTGTGTGTGCACTCGTCTGGCTAAAGTTTTCCTGTAACGAATTCTAATTGACTTTTGCTCTAATTTATCGCACTCGCTGAATTCATTTCGTTGCATTTCTCTGCTCGAAATGAAAAACATTTCTCAGTCCATAAAATGCATCGTAAAATCATCCACCTGCAAAACTCACAAAAAAAAAAAAAAAACGGACAGAAAACCCCCAAAAAAAAGTGAAAAAAACACGAGGAAAAATTTGCATAGGAAAATCGTAAAAATTTTCCTCTTTGCCTTTTTCCTTTTTTTTTTTATGCGCACTTTGAGGTGTGACGAAGCGCAGAAAAAACTCCACGACGCCGAAGGAGTTAAGTGCGAGCTGAGCTCAACTTTTGGCTGTCTTCAAAGAACTTTCTGAGCCTGGCTAGAAATTACAGGACGAAATTAGTTAATCCCCGCAATGGCCGGAACGTGAGCGAATTCGGGAGAGAACTTTAAGCAGTTGTCACAAATTTCATGTTGTTGGTGGTAGCTGAAAACACCAGGTGGGGTGAACCTGAGCAGGTGGATGGGGAGAAGGGGGAGGTTGTGTGAGCGGGATATTAGCAAATATTCAAAAATGTCAACGAAGAGTTGAGGCAGATGCAAGCAAATGCTTCACAGGATAATTGTGAAGGTTTAGGAATAGATGAAATATAAAGATTTTGATGGTAATATTTATAAAGATACAAAATATTTATGTATGAATTATAAGAAATAATTGTCTCACTTACTTGGTCAGCCTCGATGTGGAATGTGATGCACAGAGGAGCATTAGATCTTTCCGTTATGAAGTCCATTACATCAATAGATTATGATTATGATCATTTGATCTGCGAAATAAAAGAAGGTTAGGCATTAGATCGATCTGCTGAGTGAGAGAAAAAAGCTTTCTTATCGATTAAGGAAAAGAAATTAGAATTCAGCTTTACTCATTCCATAGACACAGCTATATCTATAATCCAATATTCACATCGGGACTTTTGAGGTAATATAACAAATGGCATTCGACTCGTCTGACCTAGAAACCTGTTCGAATTTCGTTGGCTTGGCTGGCGCAAGTGTTTGGCTTGGCTTGGTTATGCCTTGGGGATTTTCTGTCCCGGTCAGCAGGTTCGGCAGTGCAGACTGGGCACGGGACAGGACAGGACACGGCATGAAGGACACTTCAGATTGCATGGGCAATTGTGGCAGCCGCAATGTTGACGCTGCGGCCTCGTTCGAACTGTCAGTTTTAATAGGGGCGAACGCTTTGATGGCGTTGATGTGCTGCCCGAGCTGCCCGAGCTGGCTGGGCTGGCCGTTCATCGATTCTCGATATCCCGCGGGAGTCGTTTCTAATGAAGGACAACAAACGGCCGAGGGGAGTGGGAGTAGAGTAGGGCAGGCAGGGGCGAGGGTGGGGGCGGGCAGGTCTTTGCTCATTTGCTGAAATTTTGACGCTTTATGAGGTCCCTTTAGTGCTGAGTGTGCGCAAAAATGTAATTGAATGAAGCGCGGAGCGGGGGCAACTGCCAGAGTCGGGGCCAAGGGCCAGGGGTCAGCTGAAGGCGAATTGGTCTAAGGTCAATGCGGAGCCGTGACTTCTTGAAGCCGGCCCATAAAATGTTTGTCTTCCATTAGTCCAACACATGATGACGCATGAAACGAAGTCAAACACAAATGATAATGATGATGACGATGATGGCGATGATAATGATGATGATGTTGCAGTTCAGCAGCAGCTGCTGCTGCTGCTGCTGCATAAAGAAAACACATGACAGAGTTATGAGCAGCTCGATTCGGGCTTTAAAATATATTTGCTGTTCGCAATTCGCGTGACTCGCTGCTCCTGTCATGACTTCGGTCACGAATGCAAACGAACATGGACCGGGGAGGGACTTGCCTCGACTCCACCACAAATCCAAAGCGAACAGAAATATATATTGAAGCTCATGTTACGGGCATCAAACGTTTCGCTCAGCTCGTTCAATAAATCGACGACGACTCGAGCTTCATTTGCCTCTGCCAAATTATATCATGACAACTTATTTTGGCCAAAGAGTAGGGGGAGGGGTAAGGGGCATGGCAGCGTGCTCCACTCAAAGTCCCTCAAGTTCTGTTGCCTTTGCAAAGTTTGAAGTTTGCAGTTTGTCGCTGCAAATGCTAATTAGTTCTTGCCCTGGCAGGAGGCGGCAGCTGAGGCCTGACGTAGCCGGAACTAGCTGCCCGTCACCTGTCACGTGCTCTTCACAAGCTGACACCTGAGCACACGGCCCGAACTTGTCTAATCAAAGATGCTTTCAGTGCTGCTAAAGTTAGTTGGGAACTACAAAGTCTTGCTTCTGCAAAGGCTGCGGCTTTCATATAAGCCTCTTCAGGTCTCAAGGAGGTCCTAGATGAATTGAAAGATTCGAGTGCTTTAAAACTATTGCTTCAGTCAGTTAAAGCTGCTGCTTTGGCTTTTCCTGGTCCTTTTGTGGCCTTTTCCTGCTGTTATCATTGCATTTTATTTGCTGCTGCTGCTGACATTAGCTTGCGCAGACCTTTTCCTGCTGTCGAGAACCTTTCCTTGGGCAGGCACAAATTTCAGCATCTTACGAGCTGCCAATAAAAATGGGAATTCGATTTGACGATGAGGCTGGCGGGTCGTACGACCCGGCCTCGACACTTGGACCTCGGCAAAAGGTCGTCCCATTAAATGTAACTGCACTGTAATTTACATAATTTTCTATTCATTGCATAATTCTGTCAATTTCCAATACATTATAATTTGTTAAGAGAAAGCAACGCTGGGAGCAACCCTCGTAACAAGAAATTATGCAAAATGCACAGAGAGAAAAAACGCCAAAAAAAATGGGAACAAATTACAGAGAGGGGCTCTTATTTGTAATTTGTTTTCGGCTTAAAAAGATTATTTTATGGTGAAAACAGCCCGCGGCCAGGCTCTACAATATGTCCCAAAAAAATGAGAAGAGAATAGAGAGAGGGAGAGGGGTGACTGGTTGGGGAGGAGAGAGATGGAGATGCGACCTGTTAGATAAGACGAAAGATGCTCTAACAAACGGATATGCTCCAATCACGTCGCCATTATAAATGCAAATCAAGTGTCAATATTCGGGCAAACATCGGTTTTCGCACACGGATTTTCATTTGGAAAATTCGCAAATTCGCATCAGGAAAAAATGCAAGTAGCAAATGGAAAGCGGAAAATGGAAAATGCCAAATAGCGAATGGCGAATGCTAAAGTCCGCAGAGCACAAATCAGCAAAGCAAACAACCAAAAATCAATTCGAATCCCAAATGTCAATTCACTCGAACTCTGAAACTAAAGAGAGAAGGAGGGACGGAGAGAGAGAGAGATAGAGAGAGGGAGGGATTCTCACATGGCATACTAATGAGAGGCTCAAGCGTCAATGGAGGGTGAGGAGGCTGCCTATATGAGTATGTTTATACATGGAAAAAGCCTTTTAAATCAGTTAACAAATCTGATATATAGGCAATTATGGTATTTCTTTAGTATTTTCTGTATTGCACTAGCAGCGTGGAGCTGTGAACTGGAGTATTCCCAATCTAGTTTTGTCTGCCAACTAGTGTATAGTTGTTGCCTTCTGTTGGTTATATCCCTGCCAAGATATTTTCCCTGATGAAAATTCAATTCTTATACATCGACATCATTGCTTGCATATAAATGATATTTTCAATTGCTTTCTCTAGTTCAATCTCTCACTCAATGAAAATGTTCATTCATCAAGCAAACAGAAATAATGTATAAACTTTTTCCTCAATTTCCCTCATTTCTGCATCTGTCTCACCTGCCTGCAGCAGCAGCAGCAGCATCGCAGCTCATATTTTCGTTGTCAGAGACTTTGCCCGGAAAAACTCGTGATGAAAAGCTGCAGAGTTCATTAAAGCGTGTCGCAGCTTTATCGCCAACTGGGGAGCCATAAGCCAAACTTCTGTTACACTTTTCGCTCTGCCACTTATCGCTTTTCATATTCAAATATCCGTCTCTTCTGCCCACCCCCGCTCTCGCACTGAGGTAATTAATCATTCGCGCTGCTACAAGAGTGAAAAAAATGTCTCTCGAGATAATGTCAACATAAATTGTTTTGGCAATTTCTAACAATTTTCCTCGCATTATTTATGAACTTTTTTCTTGTCGCATTTAAAGCTGACTGAAATTAGCCTTTGTCAGTGGGCGTGGCACACTCGAGGGCAGCAATCCGAGTTGGAGTTGGAGTTGGAGTTGGAGTTGGAGATGGAGTCGGAGTTGGCGTCGCTCGCTCTTCATTTTGAGGCATTCAATTTGACGTGTTGACTTTGGCCTTTGGCCAGTTCGCTTGCTGTGCAAACAAGGACATGCGGACGGACACACACACAATCCTTGAGCTCGTTTAGCCTCAATTCGTGGCAGCCCCGCCCCAGGTCTACGCCTACCCCACCTCCCCTGCTCGGACTGTGAATGCGGCATTTAATGAGCCTGTCAGCAGTCAGTTTATTCAGTCGGCTGCACAGGGCTCAGCTGCTTGCATATTCAGCCGGTAGGGGGGTTGAGTGGGAGTTGTCCTTGCCTTGTCACGGCTTGCCAACCCCCTTTGCTTGTCCTGTGGTCAGCTGTAATCACAAAGTTTAATGAATGGATTAGACCAGGGCTAAAGTTGTGGGCGGCTGCTGGTTGCTGCGCATTGTGGGCTTAGCTTGAGCGCAGCAAAAGGGTGTGAAAGGTTAGAGAAAGTTATTTATAACAGGCATACATATAGTATTATTGATCAATGGGTGGAGAGAGAGAGAGAGAGAGAGAGAGAGAGGGAGAGGGAGAGCAAGTGATTGAGAGAGTAAAGAGGTAGATCGACTGGGAATGAGAGAAATTGAGAAAGAGAGAAAAAGCAAGACAATCAGTTAAATTAGATTAATCGAATCAAGACTTATAGACATGTATTATGGCATATATAAGCATGTGATAATATGCGAGGGTTGTCTGATTCTTTCATCAACTTAATTCCGAAATTTAGCTCTCTCTGTGCTCCCATCTGGATTCTGTCTTATTTTGAGTTTTCCAAATTATGCTAACTCAATTTTAAGACACTTCCGTTTCGGCACGCGAACAGCGCTGCAGCCACGCCCCTTTCTGACAGCAGAGTGGTTGAAATTAAAGGCGTCGCAATGGTGGGTCAATGAATTCAGATTTAAAATATATTTCTGTGAATATATGTATCTAATTTATTTATAACTACAATCTTTTATTTCACACTCTGACTCTTTGATTAATGTTTCGCATGTCACATGAGAGCATTTCATATGGAAAGCTTCATTTATTAGCGGAAATTATTCTAACGCGCTGACAAGACAAAAAAGGAATGCAATTCATAATCTTCTGTTCTCCTTTCAACATTTAATTGCAAGTTAAATAGTTAACGTGATAACTGATGCAGAACAGTCCTCAGCTCATTAAGTCACAAAGTAAATGAAGATATTAAGCATAGAAGCTTCCTATATGGTATATAGACATATATAAAAATATATACATATTTTATTTTAATTTCCTTTGTGTGCTTAAAGTAGTTATTTTTTATTTAAAACTTGGCTCTTTAAATTTGTTATTTATCCGCGTTTGCTAACATTTCCATAACAGTGGTTTGTGTCTCTGCTAGACCAGTGCGCCGAGATAGAGATAGCCATACGCAGCTCAATGCGCTAGAGCAGCATAAGCAGTCGCATACAGTTGCCCACACCCTAACGTTAGAGTGAGACAACTAGTGCACACAGCCGGCATAAAGGGGAATTCGCTTATATACACACTCAGCGCTGATTGGTGGCAGCGAATTGCTTATATACAGACGCAAGAGTAGAAGCCAGCTCCAACACTCGCGCAAACACGCACACACACACACACACGCGCACCTCCTCTTCAGTTGGCGCTGGGTGAGCGCTTCATTTGAGGGAAATCCATCATCGTCAGCGGACGTTCGTTTGAGTTGCAAACGCTTTGCAGATGGCGGCGACTCGATAAGGCACAGGACACCAAAAACGATAAAGGACCAACTAGCCGGAGCCAAGGCACCTGACAGCTAGTTGAATTACAGTTGCATAACAAATAGAAGCTAGCAAAAATAAAAACAAGCACCAAAACAAAAAATGAAAAGAAAAAACACTTTAGAAGCAACCCTTACTCAAGAGGGTTGCGAGATTTTTCATAGATTATTTATGAACTCTGATGGAACGCGTCGGCCCACAAATTGCGGGGTGTGAATAATGCGTATTGCCAATTATTGGATTATCATTTGAGGTTTTGCTTTTCGCAAAGAAATGCGTGGGGCATGGAAGAAACTACACAGAGATGTGAGGTTTTAGTTATCGACAGCTCGGAGTAGCAGGCAAGGGTAACTAACTGAAGCAGACATTGAGAGTTGCAATTTCAGACTAAAGTTTGTCCAACTTAGTTTAGCTTTCAAATGAAACAACTTTCTTTCGATTGGTTTATTCGAGTGTGTTCTGCTTTGGTCTATTTACTACATAAGAGAGCTGCCCCGGCTTGTTGTAGGAGCGTTCGGTGCCTTTCATATTCAAGGTGCGCCAGGCTGGGACAAGCAAGGCCAGAGTTTGATCGGCTCTCTTATGCTCTGTCGGCTGTGGGCCTCGAGTCTGTTGGGAGTTACACCTATTTGGTAGCGTCGAATCGAACTACTGGCTTATGATAGACAAGGTCAGCGCCCAAGTTGGGATTGGTAATCCTCGTCGCAGTCTCTCTCTTCCTCCCCATATCAGCATCCTGAGAGGAGTCTCTTTGATTCATCGGCGAGATGACCGAGGACTTTCGCTTCGAGTTCCTCGGAGGCTTGTGCATATTCTGCACGTAGTTATTGTCGCTTAAGCGGACGCCGGCTCGAAGGGCGTTGTTCGCCCGCCGACTGGCAGCCGACTCATGCCACTGGTGGGCGCTGGTGCCGGCGAGGTTTGAAGCTGGTTTGTTCGCCATTTCGACACTTGACTCTTTGAGCGTATGTCCGGTTGACCGGAGCAGCCTGGCCTACAATACTAACATTCTTGACGAGACCAGAACAAAACTTTTTTCGACAATTTTTCAAAATATATTGGATTATCATGACAATCCAGGCTAACTTTGATACTTTAGAGTTACGATGATATAATATACCGATCCTTCCCCTTCACTTTGTCCACACTGTTTTCCTCCCCATACTTTTGCAGGTCTCTCTCCTTCACCCTGACTCGCTCCTCTTTCATTTACTTTTCCTTCCTGTACTCCATCGTTGGCTCTATTCCTCTATTCCCCCTTCTCCATTCTTCTTCAAGCTCAATCGATAAACACTTTTTTGTCGTTGCTCAACACTACGCAGCAAGTCCTATCGAATTTGAGCAACACTTTTCGGTGTGATCTGTCAAACCATAAACATATATAAAAGCAGGGAGCCGACCTGAGATTTGTAATCAAAAGCTATTCAAAGCGTTCACATTAAATCACATTGAAAAAAATAGATTTCGTAGTAAAAAAAATATATAAACAAAATATAAAGCAAATAAATAAATGAAAATAAAATTTATGAAAACTAGAGGAAGAAGATAAATCGATTGAGCAAATAAGAATAAGGAAAATTAAATTACTCACGGATATCCAAGGAGCGTTCGAAAGAGGCCTCAAAAGGTTTCGTATTACAGCGGAATATTCTTCAATCTCTTCCTCTGCTGTTCCTGCGGCGCTCCTCCCAGTATCATCCAATATCAACTCCAAGCAAACTTAAATCAGAAGATCAAAAATGAATACGTCAGATCAGATCGAAGCTCTGTTCGGCTTGCAGATCGAGGAAAAAGTTCCGCCAGCTCCGCCGTTGGAGGCGCCTTTGCTCGACTGCGGCATGGACAGTTGTGATGGGATTGCGCTGGTGGATGGCTTTGATGGCGTATCTTTCGAAACCATTAAGGGCTACGACGAGCCATCCCGCGGAGAGGATGCTGAGATCGATGCTCGACTGCAGGAGGAGCTGAACTCGCTGCCCATGGTGGAGCCGGAGCCAGAACCGGAACCAGTGCCCGAGGCGGTCGCCCACCCCCAGCAGCAACAGCAGCCAATACAACAACAACAGCAGCTACAGCAGCAACAACAACAATATCAGCAGCAGAAATATCAGCAGCAACAATACCAACAGCAGCAATATCAGCTGCAGCAGCAGAAGCAGCAGGCATCTCGCGTGCTCTACAAGCCGCGCACTGTGCAGGAGGCGGGCAAGTTCTCCATCAAAATGCCAGCGGGGGGCGGAGGGGTGAAGGTGCTGCCCAACGGCAGCTATGCGACACAGCTGAAGATGCAGTCGCAGATACGCGGCGTAGCTGGATCAGTTGCTCAGCATCCGTACAACAGGGTGATGGTGGCCAATCCGCAGGATCGCTTCAGGAACGGACAGAACCGAGTGTTTATGCAGAACGGCACTCCTGCGGGCTTTCCCAAGTCCCTCACGGACTTTATCAAGGCCAAGAGCGGCGTGGTTCCGGGCCAGAGCCAGATGCGAGGCCTCCTGCCCAACCACATGATGAAGCCGATGACCCAGATGAAGCTGCCAATGAATGGCGAGCTGCCCAATGGGCTGCGCGTGCCGCAGCAGCGCCGGGATTTCCCGCCGATGCATGCGCCGCTCGAGGACGACGAGGTGGACTTCGAGGAGATCGGCGTGGCGGACACCTACTCCTCGTACTGGCCGAGCAAGCTGAAGGGCGGCTCGCGGCATCCCGATCCCGTGGTGGAGACGGCCACGCTGTCCTCCGTCGAGCTGCCGGACATCACGTACGAGCTGGCCCTCCCAGACAAGCTCAAGAACTCGAACAGACTGAGCGCGCTGCAGCTGGAGGCGGTGACCTATGCGTGCCAGGCGCACGAGCAGTTGCTGCCCAGCGGCCAGCGAGCGGGCTTCCTGCTGGGCGACGGCGCGGGCGTCGGCAAGGGACGCACCGTGGCGGCCATCATCTACGAGAACTACTTGCGCGGCCGCAAGCGTGCGCTCTGGATATCGGTGTCGAATGACCTGAAGTTCGACGCGGAGCGGGATCTGCAGGACATTGGGGCGAGCAAGCACCTCAAGGTTGCCTCGTTGAGCAAGTTCAAGTACAGCCGCATCAACTCCGGGGAGAACGACTACTTCAAGCGCGGCGTCATCTTCTGCACCTACACCGCCCTCATCGGGGAGTCGGCGAACGCCAAACCCAAGTACAACACGCGGCTGCGCCAGCTGATCAACTGGCTGGGCAAGAAATTCGATGGGGTCATTGTGCTCGACGAGTGCCACAAGGCGAAGAACCTGAGCCTGATGAACGCCGGCAAGTCCACCAAGACGGGCACCACGGTGCTCGAGCTGCAGCAGCTGCTGCCGATGGCGCGGGTGGTTTACGCCTCGGCGACGGGTGCCTCGGAGCCTCGCAACATGGCGTACATGGTGCGCCTGGGGCTGTGGGGCCCCGGCACCTCCTACTCGGAGTTCTTCAAGTTTGTGAACGCCGTGGAGAAGCGCGGCATTGGGGCCATGGAGATCGTGGCCATGGACATGAAGCTGCGGGGCTCGTATATCGCGCGCCAGCTGAGCTTCAAGGACGTCAGCTTCCGCATCGAGGAGGTGCCCATGTCGCGGGACTTCCACAAGCTCTACAACCACTCCGCCGAGCTGTGGGCCGAGATCAATGAGAAGTTCGTGAAGGCCTGCCGCCTGATGTGCATCGAGAACCGCGTCCAGAAGATAATCACCTGCCAGTTCTGGTCGGCGCACCAGCGCTTCTTCAAGAACCTCTGCATTGCCTCGAAGGTGAACCATGTGGTCAAGATGGTGCGCGACGCGGCGCGCCAGGGCAAGGCAGTGGTCATCGGGCTGCAGTCGACGGGCGAGTCGCGCACCCTGGAGCACTTGGAGCTCTACCAGGGCGAGCTGACCGGCTTTGTGTCCACCGCGAAGATGATCATACAGTCGTTCGTGGAGAAATACTTTCCCGCACCCTCGCGCGATGCGTTCTATAAGCTGCTAAGCACGGGCACCTTCGAGCCGGAGGCTCGTTGGAAGAGCTCCGGCCCGAAGCGCAGTCGCGTGATTTCCGAGTGGTCGGACGACGACATGGATGTGGAGGGGGGTGATAGCGACATGGAGTTGTGCGACAACTCCTGGAATGGCGACGACGATGATGATGACCGCCTGAAGGCGGGACGCAAGCGACGCGGCCGTCCGCCCAAGCTGGACAAGGGTAAGAACTCCAACAGAGCCGGGAACAGTCCTGCAACTCATACGCCCTTACTCCTTTCTCACAGTAGAGAAGATAACCATGCAGGACCGCATCCTGCAGCACCTGTGCGACAACATGAATGCCAAGCATGACGACGACGACGATTCTAGCTGCGATTCCTCCAAGCCGCAGTCGGCCAAGATCACGGAGCGAGACGTCGACCGCTGCATCACGGTGCGCGAGAAGCTGCTCGATAAGATTGAGATCCTGGGCAAACGCATGCCGCCCAACACGCTGGACAAGATCATCTCCAAGCTGGGCACCAAGGTCGTGGCTGAGATGACGGGCAGGCGCGGCCGTGTGATCAAGATGGACGACAACACCTATCGCTACGAGCAGCGCGGCGAGGCGGAGACGACCATGGACCTGGTCAACTACATGGAGAAGCAGCGCTTCATGGAGGACACCAAGCACGTGGCCATCATCTCAGAGGCGGCGTCCAGCGGCATCTCGCTGCAGAGCGACAGGCGGCTGGCCATTCAGCGCCGCCGGCTGCACATCACCTTGGAGCTGCCCTGGAGCGCAGACCGAGCCATACAGCAGTTCGGACGCACGCATCGTTCAAACCAAGCGAACGCGCCCGAGTACGTCTTCCTGATCTCGGATCTGGGCGGCGAAAGTCGCTTCGCAGCGACTGTGGCCAAGCGGCTGGAGAGTCTTGGGGCTCTCACGCAGGGCGATCGGCGGGCCACCGATGCAAGGGATCTTTCCAAGTTCAACATTGACAACAACATCGGGCGCAGCGCCCTGGAGAGCGTCCTGCAGCAAATCACGGGCGAGAAGCCGCTGGAGGAGGTGCACGTTCCCGACACCTACAAGGGCGACTTCTGCTTCGACTGCTGCGTCGCGCTCTCTGGCGTGGGCATGCTGAGCGTCTCCGAGGACAACAAGGGTCACCAGATCTTTGTCATTGAGAAGGACAGCAACAACATACCCAAGTTCCTCAATCGCATACTCGGCTGCCGCGTCGAGGTGCAGAATGCGCTCTTCAAGTTCTTCCTCAACAAGATGTATTCGCTCATCCTACAAATGAAGCGCTCCGGACACTTTGATCTCGGCATCCTGGACCTGGATGCGCACGGCGCCAATGTGACAGCCATCAAGCTGATACGCTTCGTCAGAAAGCATGCCACGGGCACGGCGGCCACAGAACTCCACACCTTGCAGGTGGTGCGCGGCATGTCCTACGATCAGGCGTTGGCCAAGTAAGTGAACTAGATCCTCCTCCCCTTAGCCTGCTGCTTTTCCTCCCATTCCTTTTAGTCTACTCTCATATCCTCAATTACTTGCCTCCTTCCTAGGTACAAGAAGGAAGCACGCCAGGAGCACGAGGGCTTCTATACCTTCAAGCAGGAGCGCAACAACAACAATTGCGCCATCCTCTGCCTCAATGCCCAGCCGGACCAAATCGAGACCACCGACCACAGCAAGCTGAACATGAAGATCTATCGGCCCAACACGGGGCCCCAGGTGCGCACCGAGACGCTCAGCTCGATTAGCAATCGCTACGTGAAGGCCTCGCCCGAGGCAGTGAAGCAGTTCTGGGACATGCAATACAATCAGTGCCTGCGCGTGTGCTCCCACATCTACTGGAACCGCCGCTGCCCCTTCGGCATCAAGTGCGGAGTGGGTCTCCGGGTGCGCACCTACCACGTGCTCTCGGGCCTCATGCTGCCCATCTGGGATCGCATTGCGCTGATCATCGAGAAGGATGGCCGCAAGATCCAGATGATACGCGTGAAGACCGACCAGAACAAGAAGATCGTTGGAACTGTGGTGCCCGAGGGAGTTTACCATCAGCTGGTGGCCGACCTCTCGGCCGATTCCGTAGTGGAGAGCAGGGACCTCAGGGTCCCCAAGCAATAAGATGTCATTTATCATTCGACTCGCCTTCTTCACTTGCAAGTTGTTAGAGCTGATCCGTCAATAAAACATGCCCGAGTAAGGAAATCCTTGCTCTAGAGGGTTTATATCTAGTCGCTTATGCGGACTCTAATACATATCACAATTCTGCTCTTTAATACTTTTATTTTTTTTTTTCTTTTCATATAATTTTTTTTTTTTTTTTTTTTGCATTGAAAGTTGGAAAACTCACAAGACATAATGAAACTTATATAAGTAGTTTATAATTTAATTAGCGTTTGCCAAATAAGAATCTAAACATAGTTTAATCAGCTGCGCAATATTGCGATCCGCTTTAATTCTGTTCCCATCTCTAGATTTTATCCTTCTAGTTTAGATATATTTCTGTTTCGGTTCTCGTATGCTTTTGTAAAGTTTAGAATTTATCCTATTAATATAATAGACATAAAACTGATTAAATAGAGCGTTAGGTGGACAATAGGTGTTTGCCAAGGCTCGCGAGCTATTAGTATAAATCTGATTTGCGTATAAAAATAGAAACTCTAATTCTCAACTCAATTTCGGCGCCCCATAGGTTGCTTGGCTTTAGCTTCTGGTTTGCTATGTGGCCTGCTGCTCGATAGACAGGACGCTGTCTCCTGCACTCTCAGTGTCTGCTCCTCCCACGTCCTTGGACGTTTCGCTGTCTTCGTGATGAGCCCATCCGTTGCGCTGGGTCTCTTCTTAGGCACTTTACGTGTTTTACAAACAGAAAAGTTGACCAAAAATAATCGCAATTGAAATGTTTTTCCCTTTTAATGGTAGTCCTAATAACTGGAGTTCGTGTCATGCCTTACAAAAGTTACTCTGATATGTGGGCGGGTTCCATGCACCCAACAGTATCGTTCTCTAAGTACGTTTACGAATATATATGTGTCCTTTCGCCACGATCTGTCATGGACTTTTGATCTGCTGATTTCCTCATCTCCAAGAATCTCATTTGTTGAAACTGCTCTCTCGTTTCTTCTCTATCCTCCTCTTGCTCCTGCTCCTACTCCTTCTAATTGCTAAAGTTGAGCTTAAACTTGTTTTTGCACTTAATTTTAAAGGATTTCCCGTAAAAAATCTATAAATGTTTGCAAGAACCGCAATCGAACTCTTAAGATAACTATAAGAAACGATCCGTGAAATCAAAATCTATGTAGGGTATATCTTAAGCATAACTCGCGTTGTTTTCCACTTCAATTAAACATTTAAAAAATAAGAAATTAAGTGCCTCCGCTTCCATAAAAGACAAACACACACAAAAAATGTTTATATGCAAATTGCTTCAGGGCGCGCACGCAAATCGCGCACGAGTCGCGCACGAATCGCGCGCAAAACGCGCCTGAGTCGCCTCGTCGCGCGAGGTCGACTGCAAATCGGGATCTGAATACATATCTATATATTGCCCGACTGGCACCTAACTGGCTGTTAGATTGCTTAACGATACTCGTCTTAAGTAAATATTTTGCTGCCTACATAAAAACGCGCGCGCGTTTTGAGAGTCGCGCGCGACTTGCATCGCTCAAATTGGAGGCGGGCCGCGAATATAGCGCAACTGGGGCGTGAAACTCATGGACAGATTGTTCAGATTATCGCAGCAATTGGGCTGCATCATGCACGCAGCGCAGAAGAACGTGAACAGCGCCAGCTGCATGGGCACAGCGGCACGCGCGATGCGCCACGCCCAGCCGCGAGGCTTCGCCTTGGCGGCGGCATCGTCCTCATCCTCGGAGCTGTCCAGCATGGTGGCTGGATCCTCGGGCGGCTCATCCCCTCCGCCGCCAGAGGCGACAATGCGCTGCAGCTGCTCCACAACCTGCTGCTCCTGGTCCTTGCGCAGCGGCTGCTTCTCCTGCTTCTCGCCAGCTGGACGAGGCTTGCGTCCGTTGCGACGTTTGGGCGAGTGATCGGCCGACTTGACTGCCAGCTGCTTGGCATGTCCATTCGCAAGTGGCTGCTTCTGCTCCTCATGCTCCCTTTGCTCCTTCTGTTCCTTCAGCTTCTCCTGCTGCTTCTGCTGGTGCGAGGCAGCTGTGCGCACAATCAAGTCTCTGCACGTGTTCTGCAGCTGCTTCAGCTCCGCCTCGGCGCTCTCCATGCGCTCAGCAATGGAACGCATCGCGGCGCTGCCTGGCGCTAGGGCCAGCTCCAGCTGCTTGGCCAGGCGACGCAGAACACCCAGACGGCGCTCGCGCTCGGACAAGCCGCCATCGGAGGTGGCGCCGCCGTCCGAGATGCCCGAGTCGGACAGCGAGCCATTAGAGGCTGTGAACTTGGCAATGTGATAGATGTGATTGGGATCCAGGTGCTGCTGCACAGCGAGCAGCTGCTCCTGGCTGACGTTGACCTTTTCCGAGAGCAGCTTGGCCACCAGCTTGACGTTCTGTGCCAGCTCCACGGGCGTTGCCTGCCCCTTGTCCAGGGCACCCTCCAGGCCCTTGAGTGTGCCGCGATCCTGGCCTAGCGCCAGCTGGAACTCGCTCAAGCCACACTCCAGCTGCCGCCAGGCAATCAGGGAATTCGTGAGCATCTCCAGCTGCGAGTTGATTCTGGAATGGGACAGCAGAGGATTAGTCAATGATCCAAGTTCATCTATTTCCATGTCGTTCACTCACCTGGCATCTGCCTCATCCCAGGCGCTGTACATGTCGCTGACCTCGTCCTTGAGGTGCTTGCGGAACTCCTGCTCGGCGCTGATCAGGCTGGACACGTCGCAGGTGCCAGTGGAGGCCTCCACTACCTGGTTGCCATTGCTGTCCGTTACAGTGATGGCCACGCCCGCCCCCTGCTCCAGCTCAAGCTGCTGCTGCTCCTCCTCCTCCTGCAGCTTCTTCTCTTTCTGTTGAAGTTGTTCGGACTCCTGTTGCAGCTGCTCCTGCTGCAGACGCCGCTCCTGGCGAGTCAGCCAGCTGTGCACGGAGGCATTCAGGCGCAGCATGTTGGTGCGATAGCTGCTCAGCTGTGTCTGATCGTGCTGCAAGTGCAAGTGGGTTATATTTACGATCCGCTGAAGCTGCGGCAAGGCAGCTCGAACTCACCTTCAAGGCTTCGATGGCCACCTGTATGGCCGGCTCTGTGTCGAGCAGCTCCGGCGTGGAGGGATCGCCAAGACGGCGCAGCGTGTGCTTCAGTGCGCTCATCTCCTGCTGCAGCTTGCGTGCGCTGGCTGCATTCTCGCTCCAGTTAAGCAAATCCTCCCAGTTGGCCAACAGATCTGCAAGCGAAAAGCAGAAAATCACAGCGAGTTAATGGTGCAAGCCAGACTCAAGTGGAGAAAGCCAAAAACTATCGATAATTGGCGCAATTTGAATTCGGATTTGGAGTTTACAGCCCTTTGAGAGCAAGATGAAACCTTTCCATTTCCCCCCTCTCTCTGTCTCACTCTCACTCTCACTCAACATCTGTGCAATGTAAAGTGAAACTTTTGTTTGTTTGTAGAGGAGCCGCACGAAAATGATAAACGCAACAAAACAATAAACATTTGGCACTAAATGCGCCAGAGTGGAACAGTCGAGGAGAATAATCTCTCTGTATATATAATATTTGTGTGTGTGTGTGTGTGTGTGCATGTGTTGTCAAACTGAGAGTGTGTGGGAAGCAAGACAGCGCCTATTTTTGCAACTGCAGCAACAGGCGACGCCTCATAGAATAGAAGACTCCACACACCCTATAGTCTGTTGATAAAGCGGGCATATAGCATTCAGACTCTGAGAGCAGAGAAGCTTGAAGAGTTGTAGAAGATTCCCACTGATAGATCAAACTTGATGGCATGATTCAGGGGGTTTTACTTATATAGAAGTATACCAATTTATATAGGGCATCTTCTAGTCTCAATTGCCAACTGTATGCGCATTAGCAACGCGTGGGCAGCAGACCTAAACTTGACAATAACTTTAAGGCAGACGCTGGGCGAACTGGATTTGTCAAACGCTTTGTGAGTGTGTGGAAAGTGAAAAGAGGTTTGCCAGAACTCACCCAAAGCACAAAGTTATAGTAGATAATCTCTATTACTAGCAACAGATTAGCAGTTAGTCCCAAAACCATCAACCGACTCGTGGCAAGGCTGCGGCCCAACTGATCAGCTAATTGAATTGTGCGAGCACATCAGCGAGCCAATTACTTTCACCCAGCAGGTGGATGCCACTTGGCCACTTGGACACAGGTGGAGGCTTATCTGCAGCTGGAGCTGGGCTCGCGGCTGCTTTTAATACAATATTAAACGCACACACTCTTGATTGTCAGGCACTTCACGTACTGCGGCGCAGCGCTCTGCACGCACTTTGGAACAGGAGCAGCAACGGCAGCACACGAAACCGAACTTGTTGGCAGTCGAGCTCAAACTGGTTGACTGAGCGTGAGTGTGCGCCGCGCGAGCTGACTGCACGAGTGCAGCGTGCCCAGAGCAGCTCGAGCGCAGCAAAACGATCGAGCAACTGAGGCACAGTGGGACGAACATCGCGAAAAGCGATAGACAAGCAATTAGTGGTAAACTGAATAGAGTAATCAGTGGAGAGGAGGTGACTGATGAAAGCTATTGATAATTGCAATATGATGCTTGAAAAGCGATATACTGATAATAGATAACACAAATCAATAACAAATCCAGACAACAACAAAGAACAGTCGCTATTTATATTATTCCTGCCAACTATTAATCGACTTATAGCAACTATCGCAACATTTCGACAATTTCAGCCCACTGTGCAGCTTTTCAATTTCCTCGCAGAAACTTGCCCAGTTTTATCTCTCTCGAGTCCAATTGATATCCGTGGCGGTGCGTGGCAGAGGATGTCCACCTCGGCCACATCGGCTACGCACTTTGCAAGCAGGCGAAAACTCGTAATCTTAAGCGGATTGCACAACTCGCAGCCTCTGCTCGGGGTGAGGGCTTTGCACCTGCCAGATGGGGCGTTGGCCGGGCCAGCTAGGCATTATCATTGCGCACTTGGACTGCAGATGGGGCGTGGCAGAGGCAGAGGTGGCTGGGGTGGAGCCCCCATCTAGCTGCACAGTGAAAAGCTCGATCATCGTAATAGCTCCCAGTGGAAATTAATAATCTGCGCAGCTGGATAAACGCTTAAAGAGTGCTCATAAAATTGATTAGCAATTGGCAGCACTGCAAATTGCTAAAAACTTTCACTTTAATCAATAATTAGTGCTATAATTGCCAATTCGCAATCGCCAATTGGAGTTGCATTTAAATTTGAATTCTAATAGGAAAACTCGACCCTCTGCGAGCTGAGCTCCGAGCTCAGCGAATCTCTGTTTTCATTTCCTTAGTTTCTTTTTCTGTTTTTTCTGCTTTTTTGCTGACTTTGCCAAGTGAAATTCGTGTTTGCATTTCGTCACGCTGCGAAAATTGTTTAAGAAAACAAAAAACCCGAGAGAAACATGCAAATGCAACTGCAACTGCAACTGCAGCCACAAAATGCAATCCAAGGGCATTGACGCCCACTAAAACTTGGCAAAAAACACAAAAATAACTGAAATGCAAAATATATTTGTGTAGCAAATTCACATTCTTGCGAAAACGTTTGACGTGGGCGTTGCTCTCGAGGAGGTGTTGACAAGTGGGTGCATAGGTGTAGGTGCGAATATATATTAAGTCAAATGCAGCCGGCGGGAAATCTAATAAGCAAACACTTTCTAAACACGCTTGCAACGATCTTAAGTGTTCTCTTTAACTAAATAACTCTCTCCCTTTCTCTCTCTCTGTCCGTATCTGCGTCGTCTCTCTCTCTCTCTAAATCCTCTATCTGCCACTTTTGGTATATCTCCCCTTTCCACATATATAGAACGACTTTGTCATTGATATATATCACATAAGTCTCTATATGCTAAAAAGCTTCTCGCTCCCATTCTCCCTCCACTTGTCTTGCTCTCTCTCTCTCTGAATTAAGTAACTTCTATCTTACTATTCCTAAATTTTACTTTCTTCTATTGTTTCCTCTCTTTCACAACTTTAGTCTCTTTCTCCGTAAGAGACAGAAGTTATTCCAAAAGAGATATGCAAATTTTAATGGGCAATATAATCATCCATATAAAAGTAGTCAGCTACTATTCTACCTCTGCCTCGCTCTCGCTCTCGCTCTTTCTCTGTCTCTCTGCACTATACAGCAGCTGTCGTTGTAAACATCTACAAATAGATACATTCTGTGCAAAATTTATATGTATTTCGCAAGTAAACAAAATATGACGAATTCATGAATGCCTGAAAGTCTAGCCAACACTTGCAAAGGCTTGCCAACTGTTAAATGCTCTTCATATAGTTATATCTACTCTTTTTATTACTCTCAGAGGCGATTGCTTTTTACCTTTAGGCAAGTCCAGACTAGAAACCCATACCCAACTACTTCCAACTCTCTTTTCTTAAATTATTTTTAACCATTTACACAAATGCCTACCAAGTTACCCAAGACCTGTGCCGAAATGGGCACAAGGATTCGACTGCGTGACAAGGACCCATAAAGCGAAATGGGAATGCGACAAATGGCAAGCAAAGGTGTGGCAGCCCGGGAAGGCGGTGCCAATGGGCCAACCGACACGATTCTTGTCTTCAGCAAAACGTATTTACTTACTAATAGTAATAGCAACAGAGTCGAAGATGAGCGAGGAAACAGGGTTGCCAGCATAGCCCAAAGGCATAGCGCCCAAGCGAAGCTTCGCGCATATTTGGCCACAGATATTCTTGAATAATTATGTGAAGCAAGCAGCCGAAAGGTAAACGATGACAGCAATTATATATAATTAGCAAACATATTTCTGAGAACGTAGCCAAAAAATAAACAACAAAAATGCTGTTTTGGCTCTTTTCAAGCTGATTAGCGAGTGGAGCGACTCATGAATCGAAAGAGATAATGCGATTAGCATCAAGCCGCGAAAACTTGCCGATGAATCTGTGAAAGTCGTTAGCTGCGGCTGCGGCTGCTTAGCAGCAAATGTTAATTACTATTTTATTCATTAATTAATTTTCAAATAGTTGTATTTATGGCTAATAAAAAAGCAACATTAAATGAGCTCAGCTCTTTTATGCATTTTAGTTACGAATTTTCCTTCTGAATAACTCTCCATTTCCTTCTTTCTTTTTCTCTTAATCTTTCTAGTTCAATGTGATCTTAGCTCTTCTATTTCCCCATTCTTCTCTCTGTCCTTCGATGCCTCTGCATTTTCCCCAGTCTCCCAGTCTCTGTCTCCTTTTTCTATATCCCTCTCCTTTTCGACGCTCTGGCAACACTGGATGCAAGAGTGACCATTTGTCATTTTCCGCTTGAGTGCAGTCAGAGTGTTTTTGGGTAGCAAACACGCCCCGAAGACAAACGAAATGAATGCAATTTGTTTTCTGATGCCGATTGCATGTGGGAAGGTGGGTTAGTTAGCTCACCTCAAACTCTGCAGCAGCAGCAGCAACCGCATTTGATATGAAACTGTAAACCATTTATCATATTGTAATTTCAATTTCGATTTCAATGCGATACGATTTCAGTTTTCAATGACTTCACAATTCCCAGCAAATTGAAGGTCAACCGCAAATGAGGCCAAAGCAAAAAAACATAAAGATCGAAAGAAAAAACATTTTTGATTCTTATAATTAATGGATAGAATGACGCCAGACTTTTGCCTTATATAAACAAATGCACATACATATATATACATATTTTGTTTTTTCATCATCCATTTTGACCCACGTTGAACCTAGGTTCCGGTTTTTGCCATTGCCCCAGCTTGGGTTCAACGTATTTCCCACTCTCCATAACTGAAAAATAAAACATCAAAGCGGAACGCCAACAATTGACCATAAAAGAGCCCACTGTACAGGAGTACCGTTAATGAGTGTATGAGGGTATGTGTGTGTGTCAAGCTGAGCGTGAATAAGAGGCAGAGCCAGGGTAGCATAGCTTGGCTACATTGTTTGAGCCATAAAGCTCGATGGCCATAATGCAGTGCCCTATAAAAGAATAAAAAAAAAAGCTGCAATGCAATTGCAATGACTTTGATGCAATCACGCCCCTTGCCACGCCCACATCTCTCCCCATTTGCCCATAGAGAAGTTTATGGCTGACGGCGGTGTTTAATTAGCCATGCCGGTCGAGCAACGGCCAACCCAATTTGGCAGCAAATGTGGCATGCAGCAGGCAGCATGTGGCATATGTGGCAAAGACAACAGGTGGCTAAAGTCGGTCAGCAGAAGAAGAGGCAGCAGCAGAGAAAAATCTAGCACAAACGGTTTTC
>NW_022045904.1:111411-163863 GCF_001654015.2 Drosophila navojoa
TTAATTTAGCCACCACTGTCAGGCCCTCTGCTCTGGCCTTGCCTCTGCCCCCGCCACTGCCCATTCCACTTGTTTACTTATTTCACTTTCGTCAGCCGCAGTTAGTAACCAATTAGTCTGCTCTAACGTCTGTTGCTTATCTGCGATCTGTGTGTTTTCTCTGTATCTTCTTCCTCTTCTCAAAAACATCATTTACACCTGTTTGCAGCATGCGCGATAAGTTTTCCCTTTGCTTGGAGTCTGTTGGCCTCAGCTCTCTGTGCACATAACGGTATTTACCTTGCTCCGACGAACAGCGCGACGTGGAGGCCGATGAGCTGGCCGACAGCATGCCACATATATCCGTTTGCACAGCGACATTTATTTTGGACATGACTGTCGCCGGCTGAGCTCGCTCTAGCACTAGAACTCTCTATTGTGCGCTCTCGCTCGCTCCTACTAACTCCTGGCCACCCTTTGCAGTGACCCACTTAAGGTTGCTCAGCCAGCCGGCTCTTTTGTACGCCAGGCGGCGCCACTTGAAATCAATTTTCGAAATAAATTTGCGTTTTAAGCATTTCAATTGATTTTTTATAGTTGAGCGCGGGGCGTTGCTTTGTTGAAGATTTGTTTACACGCTGTGCGCTGACCTCGAAAAGTTGGGAAACTCGTCGAGTAAACAAAAAGAAAAACACTGAAAATGCCAATGCCAAGCACACGATGCGCTCTTATAATTCACTCTTATACACTCTTATACGCAAGGCAAACACGCGAAACACGCGACTTTCATGAATGGGTGGCAAATGTTTGGCGAGAATTATTGAAATTTTGAGATTTTTAGTTGTTGTTGCTATCACAGTTGAATTTATTATTTAGTTTAATGGAAATGAGATTTTCGTTTTCGTAGAAAAACAATTGTGCGAGTTCTTACAGCGCGCGGAAGCACAGTAAATTACAGTTAAAAGCAAATACAACAACGTCGCAGGCGAACACGAAGACGACGTCGACGATGACGACGGAAGCAGAACCGCTTGGAACGCACGCTGAAAATGAACTGAGACGGCGATGTTTCAATCGTTTTTGGCGCAGCAGCTTTCAGGTAGACGACAAAAAGCGTGCGAAGGAGAGAAGTAGCGACGAAAGAGATGAAGAGAGAGAGGCAAACGGCTGAGCGCTCTGCGGTTAACTTTTGAACTTGGCTTGACACATACTTATGTATGCGTGTATGCTCTGCTCTGCATATTGAAACACATACATATGAATGCACACGTATGTGTGCGTGCGCATGCGTCAAAATGTATGCAGAGAGCGACGACGTCATTTTCAAAAAAAACAGATGATACGCTATGATAGCAGCTACAACAATAGCAAGTGACGGCGACAAAACAGCTACACACACACATACAATATACAGAAGCTACGAGCTACAGTTGGAGAGTCACAGTCAGAGCTTAATACGTAAAATTCAAGACGCCACCTGGCGCCCTTTGTCATTAATTACCTACATAAATAAATTCATTGGCTTCACAGTTTTCGAGCTGTTGGCAATATTTCAACAACATTTTTTCAATAAATTAAGCAAAATGACGTCAGCTGGCAACGTGGGATTTTGCTCTTGGTGAGGGTCAAAGCAGCGTTTGATCTTAATGCGCATAATTCTAAGCAAATTTATCACAAACTACATATGTATATAAATATCTATATTGCTAGTCAGTTTGAGAGGCATGTACAATACTAAGAGACTGCATAGCTTAGCACAGTCGCTCCACAACTGTAAAGGGCTGCTGTCTTATATACTAAATGAATGTACTTTCGAGTATAAGAGTGCGTGTGGCCCATAAACCGCTATTTGTGCGACAATTTAAATACAATTAGTTAAGATCAAAGAAGAAATAAACTAAAAATTAATTTTGGTTAAACATTTGACAAAAACACAAGCATAAACGAAACAATTACACCAAATTAATATTAAATTTAAATATGTATATATAAATATATGAATACGCTAGACGTAAGGTACAGCAGACTAGAACAGTTTGAAATGCACTGGTGTTTCTTTTTCTTCATATAAAAATGATTAGTTTTTATTTGCCAAAAAATTATGCAAAAAAATAAATATTTTTTCACTTTAAATTAGATTAAAACAAATGCAAATTAAATTCGATGCAAAATGCGTTTTGTCAAATGCAAAAACAAAATTTTTCCAAAAAAAATAATTACAAAAAAAGATGTAAAAAAATAATAAAAATAATCATAATAATAATAATACAAAATTCATTCGCTTGGCAAAAGTTTGATAAGGCACAGGGCAGGTTTGAGAGCAACTGGTCGCTCATTTCTTAGCTCTTAGAGCAGCCCACGAAACCCAGCGAAGAGACGCTCCAGCCGCCCCATGGGCCGATTGACCAGCGCATAGAGCGTCCGCAGCGTCCCGGCCAGAAATCGATAGAGCGTGAAGTGCTCCAGCAAATTGCCAACATCCAAAACAAAGTCAATCAATCGGGCCACAAATCGCGTTATGGGCGCACACTTGCACTCGACTATGGGCATGGGCGTGGCAGCAGCAGCAGCGGCAGCGACAGTAACAGCATTTTGATGTCCAGTTGCAGTTGCAGTTGCGATTAGCCGACAGCCTGGCGGCAAGGACTCACCTTTTGTCTGGCCGGCGCACTGAGTCGAAAGCACTGTGCCAGGCGGACCCCTCAGCACGGCCTCCAAGCAGCGTATATTGTCACGGCAAGTATTAATGATCTCGTTCTGGATGGGAGAGAGAGAAGAGAGAAATATTAGTAAAGGTTGATTAGAGAGTGGAAGATGTTCTACCTTATATATGAGTCAATTTTGAACTAATGACACTTAAATGATTTTCGATTAATCTTAGAAATCTCATTTACTTATAGTTAATGTAAGCTTGAGCCCTTGCTCTCATATCTCAACTAGATTTAGCTTTGCTTGAGATTATGCTGACAAAGTTTAACTAGACATTAGAAACTCTATAGTCCCTTTCTAGTAAGAGTTCAATGAGCAACTGAATAAGTTATGAAAGGAGTGTGTCTACCTATAAACTCCTATGAACTCTATACCTCTACAGCATATAGCTTTCATTTACAATACATATACATTACATACATAAATCTCATCTATAATATATAAATTCACGTCGACCACAATCGCAAAGAACTGTTGCTTTGCGCTTAGTTATATAAATATACAAATTTAGTCCAAGGTAAATAAGACTATTTTCACAGAATACTACTGCAGGTGCTTGCATCCCCAGCCTGCTTCTCAAATTTCTTGCTCTCTGTATACATCTCGTCTCATTCCCTGCATTCAACTTACATAATCCTCTGGTCTCAGCAGATGACAGCGTATCTTGAGGGCGCGCGTGTCCTCGAGCCTGTCCTTGCTCTGCTGCAGCAGCGAGCGCATCTCCTGCTCGCCATCCTCGGAGTCATCGCCGCTGGACGAGGACGTGGCCGGAATGACCTTGATGCACTTCTCCAGGTTGCGAGAGGAGCGTCGGCGCTCATCCGCCGTCACGGTGCGACGGCGTCGGGTCGAGGTGTCGCTCTCCGAGGTGCGGCGCAGCAGCGATTGAGCCGAGTGGCTCATCGAGCCACCGAACTCCAGTTTACGACCCACCGAATCGGTGCGAGCGGGCAGCTGAGCCGACGCAGAGTTCTTGGGCGTCATCAGCGCCGTGGCCGAGGAGGAGAGATTTGCAGTGGTTGCCTGGTGCTGCTCCCGTTGCTGCTGCAGCTGCTCCTGCTGGGAGCTGATTGCATCGGCCATGTCTGCAATATATGAGAGCATTAGAGTTTGATGTGCCGATAAATATACCCTGTAGCTGCACCTACCTTGACAGGACTTGCGTCGCACTTCGAGCGTCTTGCGACGTCGCTCGTACTGCAGCTCGAGGGCGCGCTGGCGACGCGCGTGGTCGACGCTGCTGCTGATTGTCTCCTGGTTGATGTGCAGCGCCTTCAGCTCGTGCTGCTGCAGCGAGTCCATGCGCGGCGGCGAAAACGAGTCCAAGTTGTTGGCAGCCGACAGCGAACTGCAGCAGTCCGACTGCGAGTCGATGAAATTGCTAGAAGACCACAAATCAAATCGAAAAGTTCAAATTATAGCACGAAATCACATATGAGATGAGATCTATAAATAGAGCTTGGCTACCCACCGATAGTCGTCCCCGAATTCCAACAGACGACGCGCTGCATCCGAGTCCAAGCCCTCCGAGTAGTTCTCTGAGTTGTATTTCTCTTGGTAGTTGTCCCAAGCAGTCTCCGAGATGCTGCTGTGATGCTCCTCAGTGCTCAGCTCTGTTGGGAGACACAAATGCATATCAGTATATATATTCGATAACAATTTTACAGGGTATACAACAGGGTCGTTTCGGGTGCAGTTTGCGGTACCTTTTGGCCTGGGTGCGAGCGTGCGAGCTTGCGTAAGAGAAACGTATACAATAGATAGACAGAAAAGTATTTTAAGAGCTGAGTGTGTGTGCGCCTTTTGAATGTTATTGAAACGATTTAGAGTGGCATTAAAGCAATGTATATATACACATATATATTTATGAATGAATATATATACATAGTGCTTTCCATATGGTCTACCAGCATGTGCAATTCATTAAGTTCGCTCACCTAGCTCTAATCTTAAACGTTGCGATGCTAACTTGGCTTAAATTTGAACTATGCTAACTATACTTCCATTATTTCTGAGCTTTATCTATATGTTATGGCTATATATAAACAGACACAGATCTATATTTTCACCCAGAGATCTATATTTTATGTACTATATTTATTGATAAGCAACCAAATTCTATAATTTCCTCCAAGTCTATAAATTTGTAAGGTCTTTAAGGTCTGTCCTGATAGTGAATAATATCTTATCGTTCACTACTCAAATTTTATATATATAAATACTCGTAATATATATAAACAAGAAATGATATCTGTGCTCAAAATACCCTGCCAGACACACCTAATATTCCGATTGATATGGTTTATAGAGATATGTCTGACGAATAGTAAAGACCGTAATTTTAATATGATTGAAATATCCTCCAAAAGCTAGGAACAAAGTTTCATACGACTAAAATAAAAAGTCCCAACTTTCTTCTCTTTAATGCGTAGTTGAGCGATCACAGAATATTATTTTTCACTTCACTTCACTTCACTTTTGATCCCCACAGGTCCTGGGCGACTGAATAAATGCTGCAACTGCTGCCCATTATATAGGGCGATTCTCACTCACGCCTGACTCGCGCTCAACCGATGAGCCCGACGTCGATCGCTGCAGTCGACCTTTAGGCTCTGCTGCTGCACTCTCAAGCATAAATACCTAATGAGAGCTTCTGCATACATGCAGATGATCTATATATATAGGGCTCTTCTTCGGTACCAGGTAGCGATCGTTGCAGGTGACCAATGGGAGCGCTCTCTGCTGCTGCGAGCATTCTAACTTCCGGCAGCAGCAGGAGCCGGCAGCAGAAGACATCGTTTCAGTAGCATTCAAGCGCATTCTAGTGTTAAAGAGATAACCACTCGATTCAGACCCACCCTGGCAGCGCCACTCACCTGCTTGCTGCTCATCCTCGTGCATGTAGTTGGAGAGGGCGGCGAGTGCGCCCAGGCGAATCTCGCTGGCCCTTAGGGCGGCTGTGGTGAAGGAGCCGACGCGGAATTTGGGCACCATCAGCTGCGACTCCGAGTCGGCCTCGGGCGCGGGCTCGTCCTTGGTGGGACTGACCTTCTGTATGCTGAGCAAAGCATTTGTGAACTCCTGCAGCTGCTGCGAGGACATCGACTCGCACGACTTCATCAGCGTTTGGGTCAGATCTCCGGGTGCCTCCGAGCCCGAGTCGGACTTCTTGCCCGCCGAGGCGGCGGACATGCGCTTCTTGCGTGCCCTGCGGCGACGCAGTGAGCCCTTGCTGTCGGCCTTCCTGGCCGCATTGCTGCCCGTGCCCGAGGAGGAGGCAGTGCGAGCACGCGGACCTGGCGACAGCGAGTCCAGAGCGCTCTCGCTAATCGAGTGACTGGCCAGCCCCGTGCCAGGCGAGCTCTGGCCGACGGCCGTGATGGCTGTGGTCAGCTGGGCGGCATCGGTGGTCAACTGCGACAGGCAGGAGACGCTCCATGGACGCTCCGACTTGCGACGCGTCTGCGTGCGCTTCACGATCTTCACATTCAAGCTCTGGTTGCTGCTGCCGAAGCCAAGCGGCGTGGCCGGCTGGTGGATGGGCTCGGCCGAGCCGCCAATGCGCTCCGTCGAATTGCCGTACGAGTTGGTGCTCGTCTGCATGCAAGTGGCAATGGAGTCGGTGAAGCCCTCCGAGGAGTCCGAGTTGGCCCCACAAACAAGATTCGTCTGGGGCATGGAGTCCGTTTCGCTCGCCTCACCCGAAGCCTCGCAGTCGTCCGGCTTGATGGGCAACTCCAGATGATTGCGATTCAGCAGCTGGGGCGTGGAGGGCTGATGCTCCAGCCATTCCTGGAAAGAGTTTCAATTGACATGATTAGACTGCATTTCGCGTTGAGCTATGCCATTCACTTACCTCGACGCGCTGCTTGATGGGTCCCGGCATTTGGAGTTCGCGTTTCTTGACCGTCGACGAGATTTTGATGATGGAATGTTTCTGCTTCGTTGGCGTCTTCAACGATGACTCCTGAGCGTCGCGCACCAAATGCTCCGCTTCGAGCACAAGCTGCTTGATTGAATCATGCGAGACCTTGCCCTAAACAAAAGAGAAAGAGAGTGAGAGAGAGAGAGAGAGTGAGTGAGAGAGTTAGTTAATGAGCATAGCGAATTGTAGAGTGAAAGAAACAATTGAGTGTAAATTGAGGGCGTATGAGGAAGTGCTGTTAACAGCTTGACGAGTTGTAAAGTAGAGAGAGAGACAGAGATGGGAGAGAGAGAGCTCTCTAGACTGTGAGGTTGTTGCCTTATCAGCGTGTTCTCCGAACTGCAGCAGCTAGTTTCAATGGGTTGATTCGGCCTATCGCTCACTCAGCTCACTTCTCTGTGGCTGTTCATTAGTGTTATTCATTGCATTCGTTAGTACAGTCACTCACACTTCCTATACACTCACTCACTGGCTATATCATTTCTTATCTTCGATTTCTATTTGCATTTTCTTTCTTTTTTTTAGCACTCTTATCTGGTTGCTGTTGCTGTTCTGTCTTTGTGCCTCAATTAAGTGAATCAAGGCCTTGCCAAATTGTAATTGTACCCGCAACTGATGTCACTTCGCATACCCTGTAATTACTTCAAAATTAGATGAATGCTTAGTTGAGTCGGCTTTTGCTTCTAGACAATTACACGATTTATTTAAGCAGTCATCCTATATAACATTTCGATATCTAGAGTTAGAAGAGAAATGAGTTATGTACCTTATTCATTTAACTAGACTTTTTTCTTGCTTCGTCATTTGATTTATATTGGTGCCTATCAATTCATTAGACTTTGTTATCGATCAATTAATTCCAAGTAATTTTTGAATGGTGAGAATGAGTTCAAAGTTGCATATCGTATCAATGCGTAGATTGTTCGCCAAAAGTTTTATGCAAATTAAGTTAAACCTACAACTTTTCGATTTATGTGGTTGCATTATCGATACACCGATAGCTAATACTCATCGACAACGTTCAAGTCAAGCAAAGGCTAATATGACAATCAACAGTAATCTGATTCGAAACGTTCAAGCATTGAAATGGTATATAATTAATAGAAAAAACTGTTGTCTTCTAGTGTGCACACAAAGAAACGTTGGGTAAACAAATCCAAAATGTAAATTTGACAAAATCTATTCGATTGCTCAACCAATTAGAACTTTGCAAGACAAAAATAGAAAAAGCCAGCGAAGCGTTGATAATGTTTGAACACATTTTCAGTTATTTTGTTGTTGTTGTTGCCCAACTAACTCGAAAACAAAGGCAAATGTTCGCGTTAACCTTTTTACAAAGAGACATTAAAAGTTAATGTTTAATTGCAAATTGTTTAGGTGTGTGTGTGCCTGTGTGTGTGTATGTGTGTATGTGTGTGTGTGAGTTGCACAATTGAACAATTCCAAGGTAGATTTTATAGGTTGGCTTTCAGCAGACTAAAAGTGACTCAGTTCGAGTTTCAGATAGATATACCCATGCACACATACACACACACACATATGCATATATATGTATATCTGCATGTACATATTCACATTTGACAAGTTTATCTCGAGTCTTTTCGTATCACACTCTCTCACACTGAAAGTCAAGCTGTGTGTCGTCTGTGTTGAACACACGCTTCAACTTTATTGCTAATCTTTTGGCTTAATTTAATTAACAGTTTCCTGTGGACAGGCCACTCCAAACAGTTTGAGCAGCACTCCGGCTGTCAAACTGCGCGCCGCGCTGCAAACGGAAACAATTTGAACCAAATGTGCAAATGCTGAACGTTTTACGGAGTTGCAGCAGCAGCAACGACAGCAGCAACAGCTGCTGCAAGCGGCACTAAAAACCAACAGCAACAACAGCAACAATTGAAAGGCCTCTGCGATTGGGCGTTTGCGATAATTAAAGGCAATTATATGGAGTTTGGCTTTTTGCTTAGCCATTGGCCAATTAAGCGAACAAACTGGAAACTTTGCTCAACTAAGGCTGGCAGCTCTTGGGGCACCGAGAAACATATATGTGTGTGTAGTAAACGATAGTCAAACGATAGTGGACAGTAGAGTCTGTAGAGATTCTAGGGAGTGCTTTTAGACTTACGCTAAAGTCTTTAACTATTATTATGTAGACGATAGTTAAGCGGTAACTGAACGATAGTTTTTATTGTAGTTGTAGAGTTTTATTACACTTATTGCAACTCTTAAACTTTTACGATAGTTCTTTACGGTCTTAAATAAGCTCAAGGAATCTTATTTCAATGAAAACACATTACAGAAACCAAAGCCGAGTATTTAAATTATATTTAACTTGTATGCGATAGTGTCCGATTAGTCATACGATAGTTTAACTCACAGCAGAGCATCCTTATTATTAATTTAATAATATAAATTGATGCACATAACTTACTAAATTGATATTCACAATTCTTTGTTTAGCAATTTTAGTTTTAGTTGCTCACGCTGTCATCTCTAGGGCGGCTTTAGTGAACACAGTGGCTGGCAAACTGTTGAAATGTCTGCAGACAGCTCAAGCTTAAATTTAATTTAGTTTTTTTTTTTATGTTTTTTTGGCAGCCTTGACAATCGTCGTTTGGCCAATTTAATTGCACTGCGGCACGCAGCTCGCAAATCGCGAAAAATAATCGCGCAGTTTGACAAGCACTGCGCGCACTTAATTACACAAAAAAAGAAACACACACATACATACACTCTCGCAATTTGAAATGCAAATTACGCAAAAGAAATCGGACAACAAGTTAACAATAAAAACAATAACAATAACAATAACAATTGCGATTGTAGCTAAACTAATGCAGCTTAGCTTTGTGGCTTTCTATTGTTTTGTTGCTTTTTGTAACAGTGTATCTATGCAATTGTATCTATTGTAGCTGTATCTGCATTTGTATCTGTATCTGTATCTGTATCTGTAGCACAACCGGCGTCTATGACTCTGCGAAACGTACTGAAAGTTTTGCCAGCGAATATTTTAGCTGATAATGATTTTTGCACACTGCAACGAGATTAGATAAAAAAGCTGTCATAAAAACTATCGACTCGCTGTGATCGATCAGCGTGTGTCATCGATAACTGTGCAGCCTTTGTTGCTCACAATTTCTAATGTGATTTTAGCTTTCTTTTAATTTTTGTTAACAACTCAATTCGAGCGGCTCGATGCGATAAGATTAGATTAGTTTAGTTCGATTTTAGCTCAGTGTACGTCATTGATGTTCGCCTTTATCAGGCCGCGAGCTCGATTGCTTATCGCACATAAATTAAACCAATACAAATACATAAATGTTATATATATAAATAAATCTCAACTTGCGAAATTTGTCAATATTAATCAAAGCGACGCGAATTTCACTCTCAATAAATCAACGCACGCAACGGAGGGGAGGAAACTCTGGAGATGTCGCTGCCTGAGGGACAGTGAAAACAGTGCGTGCGATGGAGCTCTGGCTGGCGCTGGAGCTGGAGCTACGACTGAGCAGAGCTCAGCCATTGCAATCGAGTTGTCAGCGACAAATGCAAATGACGCACACACACACACACACACATAAACACACGTAAAGAGAGACGCGCAACATGTTGCTGATGTCTGGCCAAATAAAAGTGAGAGTTGAGCAGCAGCAACAACAACAAGTGGAGATTTGCCCATGTCCAGCCAGTTAATAATTGCTTCAATAACAACCAAAGAGCAGGCACACGACACACTATGAGAAGCGCGAAGAGAGGTGTTTATGGAGGGCTTGCTTTACGATGTAGATGAGAAGCGTATAGAAGAGGTCTTTATGGAGCGTTTGTTTGAAGGAAATGCACATAAATTCATGATTAACTCCCAGAGAGAAGCTGAGCTATATAAAACATGTGTGAAACAGAGCTATGAAGTTCTAAAGCGGATGTCGTTGGCTGTCTAGCACACGAAAGTAGTGTTGCTTCTGGCTAGAGCTGTTTGCTATAATTGCATATTTTACTTACAATAGTAAAAATTGATTGAGCATCGTTAAAACTAACAAAATAAATATATTTGCAGTTTCCTCAATTATGATTTTCAGCTGCAAGAGTTCATTTTAATGGCCTTCAAGCGGGATTTAACTGATTTGTCATGCTTAATCTGATAAGTTATTGCAATGTGTTGGACTTTTTTAGATATTCGCACCATCATCTCTTATTAACTTTTAACTACTGCGTGATTGATCAGCTGAGAGCTGAGTGAGTGAAGATTGGATACGAAACAAGATCGTAAATAAGTGTATGATTAATGAAAACAAGTAAGACTGTTCTGGTAGGGAATGCTTTACTAAGGATGACCCTGATTCATATACAGATCTACTTTTCTTACGAGATCTGCCACGTCTTCTCCTGCCTTCTGCAATGACTTCCATGATTTCACATGACGATATGCCTATTCAGTAAACATTAATTAACTACAATTTCCACAATATATATTTCGCAACTTTTTCAACCAGCTCAGCAGAGATCAACAGCTAACAAATTGTTTGGCCAATTTGGCAACTATTTCCGAGACATTTTCCACTTTGCTTTCATTTTGCCAAACATTTGCAACACTCGACAGTTGGCGGCCCTTTGATTTCCACCCGCTGATTTTCACAAAAATAACTTCGATGAGTCTCTCGCATTACAAAGATGATCGTTTACGGCCCATTACAGCGCGGCAACTTGTCATTGGACATGTTTGCTGGACGTGTTTACCAGCAAATTGACACGAAAAAGCCACAAAAAGAGCTTAGAGAAATTCGAGGCGAATTCAGGCAGACACACGCACCGCTGGACCACTGGACCACCGCACCGATTGTCGGACCACCAACAAAGTGGTTCAACTGTATCGATCGAATCGATCCCAGTTCGCAGCTCGTGTGCATTTCAAGCGAAACTGAAACCATGAGAGCCCAACTTAACAACAACAACAACAACAAAGAGGAGCCGTCGAACCGTTATACATAATGCCAGAGCAGAGCAGAGGTCCAGCTCAGCTTAGTTCAGCTCTCCCTCCAGGCTCTCGAGCGATCATGGTCACGGTTGTGCGAACGCGCGACACGCAATGTCTCCGACTCGGCGCGGCGCGGTTGCCACAACAAGATGACAAATTGCAAAGTACCGTGAATCTATATATTTATCTCTTATAGTGTGGCGATGAAAGGGAAAACACAGCGCACTCGAGTTGTGGGCAGTGTACACTGAGAGAAACTGAATGCGAGTTGCAGTTACAAGGCGAGAATTGCATAGAGAAAAAGACACTTTGATTGGAAAAGAAGCTGCCTCAAGAAGAGAGAGAGACTCGATGAAGGGAAATGCGCTATAGAGTTGTGGGCAGGCTACACTGAGAGAAAAATTATCAACTTTATAGTTGTAGAAGATGAGAGCTGAAATATATGTATGTAGATAGAAGCAGAAGTAGGTCTCGCTGTGGGGACTATGGGGGTAGAGAGAGCACCACTCTATGCTTTTCACTGTGTCTCAACTTAATATAAATCAAAATGGCTTTGGTCAGCGTGTGAATTAGAGAAAGCCACGAAGAAGACATTCGTTCCTCTAGCTGCGACTGGATACAAACGAAGCGCAGGAAGTGTTTCCGCTTCCTTTGCCAATGACAAATGCTCAACGCAAAGGGGAAGAGTCGAAGAAAGAGATAGAGAGAGTTAGACTAAGCTCTTGACTTACCTTCGTTGGCGACATAGTCGCATTGCTGCTGCTCGCCAGCGATTTGCCGGATTTGGCCGACTTGGCGGACTTGGCAGGCGATCGAGGCGGCAGTCGACTGCCTCCGTTCTGCTGGGCAGTTGGACTCGAGTTGCCATTGGTCATGTCGCTGGGCCAAACGCTGATGTTGCAAATATCTGCGCGACTGTAGAAACTGCTGTTATTGTTGTTGTTGTTGTTGTGGCATAGCAGCTGTAAAGGTAACCAAAAAGTTGTTTTAATTAAGGTTGTCAGGCAAAGCGAATGCCTCTGCCTCATAATCAATCAGCCATTTCCTGCTCCTGCTGCTGCTGCTGCTGCTGCCTTTGCTTCGTGTTGCATGGCTCTATTACAATGTGCCTGCCACCAATATATCCATAAATCTGGCCCGGTCGAACGTGTCCTCGTTGCAGCAGCACTAGCAGCAGCAGCAGCACCGTCTGTCCTCTGTCTCAACTGTCTCGCTGTGGACCCTTTCAATTGCACAAACTATTTGCCAAGTTTCTTTTCCATCTATACCCTGTACTTATATGAAATGCAGGCAATCGGCACAGTGGCTAATCTAAGTTAAGCTATAGCAGAAGGAGAGGCAGAGCATCTCAATGTTATTCCTCATGAATTCCTTACACTTGCTGCATCAAAAGGGTATCTTTGCGCCAGTCACTCCCGACTGGAGCACTCGCTCGTCTTGAGTTGCCTTTGTTTCTTTATAGTTTCGTATGCCGCAATGAAGAAATAAATCACACGTTTTTAGTTAATTTCGTACTTTCCCATTTTTGACGTGCGCTGCTCAGTTTTTCCTGGACTATCGCCAGCTCTGACTGACTGTCCGTCCGTCTGTCTGTCCGTTTGCCTGCCTAGCTGACTGACTGACAGTCAGAGCAGCCCAGCAGCGGCAGCAGTCGGGAGTCGATAGTCGGGCATCAATTTTGAATGGCAGCTGCTGCCGGGACGGGAGTCGATCGCGCAGCGGCTGCATGATTCGCTTTCATTAACCCAACTGCTTAATCATCAGGTGCAGGGGTAACCAGAAGGCAGCGCAGTAGGAAAAAGAGGCGGTAGCCATTTATTGAAAAGCAGCCTCTACTCTACTCACCCCGCCGCCCTAGCCAGCCGCCTCCTGCCCCCAGCCCTCTTAAACTACTCGCTTTTGGGCTAATGGCAAACAAAGTTGCAACCAACAACCAACAAAGCAGCAACTTTATTGACACAAGTCAACGAGTGAGACAGAGAGAGAGAGAGGAGAGTGAGAGGGAGATGGGGAGAGACTCCACTTGACAGACAGACAGCAAGTCAGCGATCGAATCGAAATCGAATGCAACTCAAACTCAAACTCCAGCGGAAAGGTCCGAGACTGTGGGAACCTGTGTGGCACGTTGCTGCTGCACGTTGCTGTCTGCCTTCTGCGATTTGTATTTGCGAATTTTGAAATTTTTGTGGTCTATACATAAATGGTTAGGGCATAACAACACTCGAGTTCTCAGCCCAGCTCTTGTCTTATTAGCCAGCTCCATGTGGCAGGCTATTAGCAAATAAATGAACGGATGAAAGATTAAAGTTAAATCAACTCTCGTTATGGTAATGAACATCATGCCACCAATTGACATTCAGCTTCAAGCTGTGCAGCTGCGGGAGATATTGCCAACTATATTGCGATAGTGTTTAGTTTGTCTAGTTATGGCTAGAACAACTAGGTATCCTACTGCTAAACTGATGAATCCTAAGCATATTGCTAGTTGCTAAAGAGCGTTAAGTATAACTGGGATTGCTAAGGCCTTAGACTTGGTCAGTCTAAACGATAGGTCAGCTGATCTCTCTAAAAGTTATTCTCTCATTTTCCTATAGTATTCCTATTCCATCTGTTATCACCTGGTAGTGGCAACCAGTTTAGCTGTAATAGAAGACCTTTTTCATCTCCTCTTATGGCAGTGACTATCTCCATCTCTATCTCTTGTCATGTAACACTCCATCTTCATTTATATTTATACGCATATATTTTCTGCTAGTCAATTTAATATAGATAATATTGGCTCAATTCAACTCTCGGACTCGCTCTACTCACCAGTGCTGCATTTCCATTTGTGTTATCAGCAACAGTTGCCTCGGCAGCGTTCTCCAGATTCAGCTTCAGTTGCTGTTGCAGTTGCTTAGAGTCAAAGCGCAACTGTTGTTGTTGTTGTTGTTGTTTGTGATTATTGTTGTTGGCATTCAGTTGCTGCTGCTGCTGCTGAGGGGTGTTGTTGTTGTCGCTGTCGCACTGCATTTGTTTGTAGCAATTGTTGCTAATGATGTGTCTCATGTTGCTGTTGCTGTTGCTGCCATCGCTGGCGCTGCCATTGATTTGAAACTGAATGTCCATGTCGACAACGCTGCGCTGCATTTGGGTAACCCGTGAGGTGGCCGAGGTCTCCGTATGGACACCGTTCGAATTGGACGAGGAGCAGGCGCTGCTGCTGTCGTAGTTGCTGCTGCTGCCGCCGACAGCAACAACAGTTGCGATTATTGATGCTGCTGTTGTTGTTGCTGCGGCTGCTGCTGTTGCTGTTGCTGTTGCCGACGTGGTCAACAGCAACTCCTTGTTCTCCTTATCAGAGTCGTCGCTGACTCCAGCAACGGCGCCAGACGTTGTCGATGAGATGGCAGCCGACTGCAGACCATCGACGGTGGATGTTGCTGCTGCAGCCGTAACAGTTGCCGCTGCGCCCGTTGCTGCCGTGTAGAGCCAACCCTCGTCGTCGTCATCCGATGAGGCATCAGCCGATTTCAGTATCTAAAGGAAGGTTCAAGCAAAAACTCAGTATGCCGTACACAAATGAAGCAGAAGCAGAAGCAAAAGCAAAAACTGTGTGGGCCCACGTCAGAGCTGCAGGCTTCAACTGTGGCTCTGACTGTGGCACAGCGCGATGAAGATGAAGTAGTAGAAAATGAAGTTTAATTAGCGTTACTTGCGCAAAATGGCAAATTGTAACTTGCAGTCACAGCAACAGCGCCAGCAACACCAACAATTGCAGCTACAAATTGTTGTTGCTGCTGCTGAGTGGCAAAAATCTTTTGAGCTCGCCTCAAATGCCGGTTGGTTGCCTCTGCCGGCGCGGCCATGGCTCGCTGCGACCTCTGCCAGAGTAGGAGTTGCCGCCGTGCCGCCCTCTAAAACAAATGGCTGGCTGTTGCTGCTGCTGCTGCTGCAGTTGTTGCTGTTGCTGTTGTCGTTTTCTCTGTTTGCAATTTATATTAATGCTGTGACGTTTCGTTTGGTTTGTCTTGGTGACCTTAGGCTTTGCATGCAGCCAATGCACTCATCACTTGGCTTACGGCTCGGAGGAGCAAAGAGCAACAGCAACAGCAAACGGCAACAGCAGCTGTTGCAGGAGCTGCGGCAGCAACAGGTGGGCAGAGGTCCCAGCTACATCGACTCCCACTTGTCATTCGAATAAATGGATTTCATTTGTATTAAATTAATTTCTAAAATCCTCAAGCAAAACTTTTCAATTAAGAAAACTGGAAAGTTCTATCAAGAAAAGCTACATAGAAGTCTTTCTGAAACTTGTGATATAATTTTACATAAGCTTATTTTCTTTTCTTCACTCTAACTAATATGCTCTACTATAACGTAAATAGATAGTATTATCTCCATCTCAGGGATCCCTCATAGATCGCTGCACTAACGAGCAGTCTATAAGTTCTAACTTGTTGCCATCAGCTTCTTCAGTTGCCCAAAGGTTTAGGTCATTTATATAATTAATCAATTTCTATGCCTTGATTAGGTAACCTAGCTCAACTTTGCACCAAGTAAACTTTCATTATGAACTCAAAGCTCAAGTTCATGGAAAAAGCAGACAAATAGAAAACACGGAACTACATATATGGAAGAGGCTAAAGAACTGGCTGAACTCTGACATGAGTCGACTAACTATAGCCCCCCAGGCGCGGGCTGAAAGTCGTTTAATGATTAATGATTAATGATGTAGCATTATTATGTATGGGCTACCAGATAATGAACAGCAAAAGTTAATTAAGAAATTGTTAGGCATGCCAGAGAGACTAGAGAAAATATATAAACAATTATAAATGTATATATTTGTATATGGTTAGTTTTCGGATATAAAGAGAGAGAAAAACAATTTAACACATGCAAAACTCATGCAAATTGAAGTGCATTCGGCATGGGTTTTTTTTTTTTTGTTTTTTGTTGTTTTTTGTCGATTGTCGATAAGTCGATAACCGCAACGAATTCGCTGCGGCCGATGATTGGGCTAGAGAGTCGATACCAACACCACCATGAAAGACCGTTCACCCTGGCTGCTAGCGGTACTTACTTCGCTGGCACGTTCCAGCTCATGGTCCTCTCCAGCCGGGTCGGTGCCGGCGCCGCTCGTCTCATTGTCCGTGTCCAAGTGCTTGAAGTAGAAAATGGCGCAGTTCTTGGACTTGCGATTGGATCGATTGAACTTGGAGGTGTCATTATGACTGCGATGCATCTGCGACTTTCTCAGCACCGTCGGCGACTTGTTCAGGTCGTGGCTATGGCTGTGGCTGTGGCCGTGGCCGTGACCGTGGCCGTGGCCATTATGGCCATGCCCATTGCTGTGGTGTGTGTTCGGCGTAATCACCGCGACGGCAATGCTCTTCGCCTTGCCGTTGTGGCTGCTGTGGCATTGGGGCGGCAACATCTTGTTGCCGTGTCGCGTCTGCAGCAGCGACAAATTTGATAAATTTGGCGTCGAGCTGCTGCCGCTGCCGCTGCCGCCGCCGTTGGTGTTGCCGTTGGCGCTGGCGTTGCCGTTGCAGTTGATGCTGCTGCTGCTGTTGATGCTGTTGATGGCGTGCGACATATTTAGATGACCCGCCGTCAGCTGAGCCAGGCGCTGATTGAAGGAGATACCACTACAACAGGCGCCTCCGCCTCGCCTCAGCTGCTGCACTTGCTCCAGATCGCTGCTCTCGGAGTCGGCCTCAAAGTCGGTGAGCGTAGCCGCTCCAGCTGCCGAGTTGCCGCTGTGGTTGAGGTGGTTGTGGTGGTGGTTACCTTTGCCCGGTCGCCAGGCTCGCTTGGCAATCACAAAGTCAACAACGTCGGCGTCGTCGTCGTCTTCCTCGTCCGCCTCGTCACCAGGCTGCGTGCGGTTTCGGGTGTTTGTTTGTGTGTGTGTGTGGAACAGAGATTGGTTAGGCAAATGCATTGGCAAGCGTTAGAGTAAGGCTCAGGCAGACTCAGACTCACACATACACACACGCGCATGAACGATAAGTATATTTGCATGCTGCTGCAGTGCTGCCAACTCGGGCGGAGTTTTGTGACGGATTCGGGATTGTCTTAGACATTTTGGATTTAGGATCAGATTAGGTAGAACTAGCATTTCTACATAAAAGGGAAATTCAGGAATGGCAACTAAATTGATTCCTTTGCAATTCATTAAACTGAAACAAATTTGAAATAATGCGAATCGCCATATTTGCAACTTACAGTGTAAAATCCCTGATTCAGTACAGCACTGGTAAGCTGAGAAAGCTGCCAGCTTGAGTAGCAGAGGTTTACATTCATTTTCTAAAAGTATTTCTTGAGTTTTTTCCATTTGGGAGTTTGCACTTCGGAGTCCCCGAAAGTTCTTCAGGGCTGCCAAATTTATGCAAACATCTAAGATCCATCACTAATATCTTTTTTTCCATGCTTAATGCATCCTCATCACTTATACCATATCATCTTCAGCTTATTGGTACCTTAAACGCTGACATAACTGTTAGTCATTTATCGCAAAGGTCGAATCGTAAGGCTCGCCTCATTTGCAAGCTCAAGTTCTTGGCTGTTGGTTTACAATTTTGGAGTTAGGAATAATAGGTTGAGGGTTAGGTTTTTTAGGCTCGAAGTAAGTTGACAATACTGTAGAAGGCATGCACAACTAGGTATTCTAACTAGCAATAACGACATACACAACGACTACAAACGAACAAACATACTTGAGGAGGACAACGCGCAGCCTCTGCGCACAAATTTGGCATATATGCAAATGTATTTGGTTCTGCCTACCTTTTGGGTTGCGATACAATCGCGTGACTGATCCTCAGCTTGGACGCTGGCAACGACGATCTCTGTGGCAGTTAGCTGACAGCGCTGCAAGAGCTCCGTCGAGTTATGGCTGGGCGCACTCTCGCACTCCAAATCCAAATCGGAAACGGCCTCGTTCAGATCGTCCTCGGTGGCTGCGTCGCCGTCTTCGCCCTCGTAGCCGAACGAATCGTCTTCGGTGTCGTCGTCGTCATCCAAGCCGTTCTGCATGAGAAGCGAATAGAGAGGTTGAGGTAATGAGTACTGAGTGAAAGAGAAGAAGTTGCTAGAGTAGAGAGAAAGTTGGCTATGCCTACAGTGCTTTCTCATATAATCAGAGTTTACAGGGTATATGCGAGTTGGTAAACTCGCTCATTTTCTCTGCAATATGAATTTCAGTTTTTAATTGGCCAACTTGATTTGGATCTGAGGAAAGCATAAATATTGCTCAAGCAGCCGCTGGTCAGTCGCATTTTCACAATTTTCACACATTTCAAACACAATTTCCCATCACGTAACGCGATGACTGTTGCGGGTTTCCTTCTTCGCATATGTTATAATTGCTTTCAATTGCTGTGCCGTGGCTGGGGCCAAGTGCCAGACAAACAGACATAAAATATATGTATATAAAAAACAACAGAAAAGAAAGCACGACAAGCAGTTGCTGCCCAGACAGATGATAGATAATCCGAAAAAGTGAAAAAGAAAAGCAATAAGCAGGAGGCGGCTGAGGAAAAGCACACGTCATGTGGGTGGCTGTGGGAGGAGGCGGCGCGCACTCATCTAATGCGAGGGCGGGCCTTGAAGCCTCTTCAAAATTAACACGAAAAACACAAGTGCTCAACATTTGGGAAAGCAACCAAATAGTTGGCAGCTTAACCTCCGTTGACCTTGGCTACCCTTCGTAGCCCCAGCATCCAATTCCCCTTTACATTCATTCAGAACATCATCTGCTTTTGCAGCTCATAAAAACTAGAAAATTTCATTATTAGCCCATTGAAAACTGTAAAATCTTTAATGCCTAACATGTTTTCCCTCCCGATTTGCGTAATCTTCAGTGTAATTTGTGCCTCGGGGGCATCGGAATTCCATGTTAACGACGCCTGCTGAAGGTCATCAGCAAATAATTTGCTTCTATTAAGAGTCTGCTACATGGGCAAGCTTCGTACTTATAAAGATGAAAGAAAGGCTAACAATTCTAATACCCTATAGATTTGTAAAGATCAAATGAAGCTAGAGGGATTATATATAAGCAAAAGCTGTTTGTAATTCCCATCATAGGAAAGCAGTTCTGCCATGCTAAGATCGTCTCACTTAGCTCCGAACAAACTCTCTCCGAATTTAGTAGGTGTGAGAGGGAATTTAACTATCTAAAAAACTGCTCTTAGGTTGCTTAAGCTACTTTTTGTATACTTATGACGTACTCTACCCATGCCCTTCTCTACATTTCCAGGGTATCTAGACATGATTTATGGAGTATTTGGCAGCTTTTCAAACACTTGTGCGAGGCGCCTTTAGATTAGATTGTTTACATTGCAGAAGACATCAACAGATCTTTAGCCCAGCGAGTTTACCTTTGAACACGCAGCAGCAGGTGTAATTGGGCCAGACAAACAAAGTGAAGGCAAACGCCAATGGACACTACAAATCAATTTTTTGATAAACAAATCGAAATCAACTCAGCTGAATGGGCTTAGCACCCGCATTTAGATCTCTTGATTAACTAAAGTAAATCCAATCTGTTCAGCTAAACATATTCATATTCAAGTCAATCCAATAAAATCGAATGACAAGCCAAAGAAAGCCATTAAACCTTTTTTTCTTAACTTATTCCAGCTCAACTTCTCTTTGGCTGCCTTCGCCCACAGCTCAGATAGGTTAACTCTGTCGGGCCTACAATTTATGAACTTATTATGCAAAATGCATTTACACACACACACACAGAGAGAGATCCCATCAAAAATGTGGCAACGCCTTCCCCTTGTTGTTGCTTTGTCTGGCGGTTGTTTCCTTTGTTGCCTTCGACTGCCTTCGCCTGGTTCTTTTGCTTTAGCTGGAAATTAAGTTCAAGTTTATCGCAACGCACTTCACGCGAAACGAATGCGGCAGACGGGCGACGGCCATAGAGGGGCGTGGCTGTGTAGTTGGACACGTGACGTGAAATGTTGTTGTAGTTGTAGCTAGCTGTTGTTGCCGTTGTTGTTGTTGTTGTTGTTGTTGTTGTATGTTGCCAGCTTAGCACCTCATTTGCCCCGAGCTGAGCTGAGCTTCGCTCTGTGCTAAAACTATCATTAGGACGCGAGATAAACATCGGCCACGTACAGTGAAACCACACTAACAGCAACACGCAATCTTTCGTTCTGTCACAATTCTCATGTCATTTTCTCCTCCTCTCTCTCTCTATCTCTGTTTCTTTTTCCAAAGAACTTTAGTTGCTTTTGTAATGCTTTTTTTACCAACACGAAAAACAACTCGAAATGCGATTGCTCGATAAGTTTTTTGTGTTTCTCTGTACTTAAAATATGTGTGGGAAATTTTGTTTGGCTACTGTTTTTTATTCTCTTGCCCTCTTTCCCTCCCTCTCTTTCTCTCTCTCCCTCTCTCTCTATCTTCATTTGAAATTATGAATTTCCCACACGCCAACATTTAATTATCACTAAACGCTTTCATGTCATCGATGTGGAGCTTAAGTCTATTAACATATTACGTTCGTTCGCTCGCAGGGGGCGTGTAATTGTCGTGCAATCAGGCAACGAGAAGAAAACAAAAACGTGAGCTGCAACTGGAAATTGTTGTTAGTGTAATGCATGCCCATACATCTATCTACAAAGCAAACAAACATTGGAAATTACATATACATACATAGCTGACAGCTCAGTTAAGAGCCACTTGATCAATTGCTTTGTCACTTTGTACACTTAGGAAAATTAGATACATAGAAGTATACAGTAGCAACTCTTTAGCCAGCTTGGAGTTCATATGACTGATATGGCAATTGCTTGTGTGTACTTAAGATATTTGGAATATCATAGAGATCCAATAGGTATTATATGCCTTCTTCTTCATTTAATAAACTGTTCATCTAAACCAAATTTCGTCATGTTTCCTCAAGAAGAAGAAGCAGAGTTCACGTAGATAGTTTTGTATTAAGGAGTAGGAAACAGTGCCTTTTATTTTCAGTGTACTATTTATTAATAGAATTTTATTACAAATGCAAAGCGATTCACAGTCTTTAAAAGTTTGCATTGTCTAATAGAAGTGAGAAATGTAAACAAACGAGTATTGTAGATCGAAAGACAAACGTGACTAAACTAAGCTTAAATCTCTATATATATACTATTTCTATAGAGCTATAAATCTCTTAAGATCTATTCAATAATAAAGAAATTAGCTTGCATTTGCAATGCATTTAACAGCAACATCAATGCAAATATATTGCAGACAGAGGCAGCAACAGCAACAAGCGCCATGACAGCAGCAACAGCTAAAGCGTTGACAACCCGCAGCTACATGAAAACTTCCAAGTCATATGAAAGCAGCAGCAGCAGCAACAACAACAACAACTTGCAACATGCGCAGCTTTTTGCCACACAAACGCAGTGCAAAAGTAAGCGATGACAACAGCAGCACCCGCTGCAGCAACAATATTATTACCAGCATTGCTGCTGCAGCTGTTGTTGTTGTTGCTGCTGTTGCTGTTAAAGAAAATATTTCCTGGTGCCGCAGCAGCAGCAACAGCAACAGCAAGATCAATGTTCACAATTTAGCGCAACTATTACAAATCGCATTAGACGCTAAATTTAGCCAAGTTGCGCCGTAGCTCACAGCAGCAACAGTTGCTAGAATGACGACAATATTTGAGCACAGACTTAGACTCCCTGAGAGGGCTATGGCTTTCGAGTGACCCTAATAGGCTGACAGCGGCTGCACAGCTGCACAGCAACATGTTGCCGCAACACGTGCGTGAGTGGGCGTGTTGCCGGCCCACGCATGGCGCATAATTTGCAGGTTGTTGCTGTTGCAATTGCTGTTGTTGAATCTAGGGTGTTGGTATGATGAATGGCAATGCAGAATGGCTGTAGGCCAATACAGGCTGACAATTCGCAGTCAATAAAAAAGATAACTAGACAACGCCAGACAGAGAGAGGGCGAGGGTGGCAGAGATAGGCAGTTAGACAGTTGAACAATGCAAACAAAGGCCGCTTTTTGACATTTGCCAAATGTCAATATGCCATAAATGCAGCACGGGAAATATCATTGCAGGAAATCGCAGAGAAAATATGGCAGCTGCGGGTGGCGCACAATTAAATACCCTAACTAGCACATGGTATCTGGTGTCTGACCAGACACTAAATACTAGACTCTAAATGATAAGGCGTAAAACTAGGGTATTACTGCTTTAGTACTAGATACTATAAAGCATACCAAATACTAGACATGAGATCCATAGATAACAGATAGTAGCAGTAACAGACTGAAGACTAAAGAGCCAAAGTATAAGAACTTAGGCTAAGATACTGTATACTAGATAAATAATAAAACATATTTATTTATAAATTTATGATGGTAAATGTTCCAGTAAATAGGTATATAAGTATTCATGTAATGTCAACGTCTTTAAGAACTTCATAATGCCCATTTGCAGCTAGGGCATAGCTGAGCTTGTTGCAATCGAAGATGTCTCTGTCTCAGCCATTGTTTTTGTGCCCTGTTGCATTAGCCGCTGATTTATGTGTCTGTCTCAATGTGTCTGTCTCAATGTGTCTGTGTGTGTGTGTGTGTGTGTGTGGGTTAGTCTGACGCGTTGACAACATCAAACACAGCAGCAACATGTTGCTGGTTGTCTGTGTTGCTGCTGCTGCTGCTGCTCCCATTGCTATGTGGCGGCATTTAGTTGTTTACATTTGGCTTCTTCCCTTCTCAGCTCCCCAACTCTCCAGCTCCTCTGTTGCTTTCTGCATTGTAATTTCCCCATTGATTACATTGCGGCCACATCTCGTTTGACTTGTGCTCGTCTTTTTCCGTTCCATTCGCTTCGACTCGATTCAATTCGATTATAGGAATTGGAAGTCGTCGTCGTCTGTTTACCAGCTGCTGCCACAATGAAGCAATTTGGCCATGTTGCTGATGTGGCTGTGGCTTTTACTCTTGTTGTTATTATTCTGAGCTATTTCTTACTTTTTTATTGCCATCATCCGTTGGCCGGCTCTATTCAGGGAGCTCCCGCTGACTCCCATTGTTTGATTTTGCAATTAATCATTGGCAGACAAATGTTTGGCATTTGATTGAATATGTTAAAAATATATCTCTGTTGAATCTGGGTTGATCTACATAAAACTAAGTTTAAATTTAGAAAATCTTTTAGATATACGAAAGTTTTCTAGCACAGGAAGTCTCTTTCACTATTTTCTTTCACTTTTGCATTCAGTTTTCTTAAGTTTTTCCAACAATATGCAGATATGGCGAGCTATTAGCGTTTATTTTTATGATCTTCCGATAGAGCGCATATTATGAATTTGTTGCCTGAAGTGCTACAAATATGTATATTTATATGCATATAGAGGAAGTTATCTATTAATTGATATTTACTTGACTTGACTAAATAAAATTTAAATATAAAGTGAAGCTTAGATTGATATAGACTGTGGCATAGATAGATTATTAATATGAATCTATCTTTGCCATAGAGTACTACATAGAGAGAATCCACTACAGCATCTACTGATGCTCTCTTCTGCCCCCTTCACACATCATCTAAGTACATCTTTCTCTGATTCCACCCATCTCTCTGTATTCATAGTTCTCTCATATCTCACATACATATCACATTTCGTTTTCAAAGTTGCAAATTTCCAATCTGAATTTCATCACGGGCCTCGCATGCCATATTTTCCACTTCGATTTCGTTCCATTAGCTAATATCTGATTCGGCACCAAAGTTGGCCAATGTAGAGAGCGTAATGAACAATAAATGGCAGATTGGGGCACACATTTGTGCGCGTAATTGAAATGGAGAGCCAAAAGGCAACCCAGGCCAGGCTAGGCCTCGGCCAGCTCAGTTGCAAGCTGCATCATTAGCTGCCACTAAAAGTGGATCAGCTAACGGTCAGAGAGGCAGCCAGGCAGCCGTCAGCCACTCAGCCAGTGGTGGTTGCTGGCGCTGGGGATGTGGCCACATTATAAAACAATTTCTCACAAAAACCCACCCAATTTGCCTGCTAACCGCACGACGAGTGTTTTTTTGTTTTTCGGCCAAGCTTCCAATTACAAGCAGCATTTGGCTAAGTGTTGTTGTGGTCGCTGCTGCCACTGCCAGTGCCGCTGCTACTGCTGCTGGCTAGCGGCTAATTACTGTGCCCAGGCCCCCAAAACGAAAGTGAGACCGAGAGGCGGTAATTACCTTTCGGGCCAGCTGCCGTTTAACGGCCTTGCAACGCGCGCCTCCAAAAACACAAAAAAAAGTGAAACCTGAGCATAGTTTTGCATTACATGTAAATAGACGTATATATATATAATTGCAAGTAAATGTATATCGGTTCATTGTTTAGCGTTTTGTGGCATGCAACGGCAGGCAGCAACAGCAGTGGCAACTGCTTCCGCGTTGCTATTGTGGGTGGCACGCCCCGTTTACAGGTTGTTGCAAGAAATTTACATAATTATTGTGATTTAATTTTCGCGTTTTCCGGGGAAGCAAAAGACACACACACACACACACACACACACACACACATGCAAATATGTATATTGCATACACACGCAACATAAATAGGCACAATTTGTAACTGTCGTTGTTCAACATGCAAATGCAGTTCCGATTCGTGTGGCATACAACAACAACAGCAGCAACAACAACAACAACAACAGCCCAGTTAGCCAGTCAGACATATGTTCGCCCGTCAATTATTATTCAAAGCGCATTCGTTCATTTTCATGCCTCGCATTGCAGTTCGATTTATGAAAGGCTTAAAAAACGACAAGCAAATGCGACCTAGAGTCAGCTGACAGACTAGCCTGTTGGGCAGCGATAAGACTAGAACGCAAATATGTTTGCATAAGCAAATGATATATATTTCGATATCGAAACTAGGCCTAATGCCTTAAGACTGAACTTTCATATGAGACAGTGCAATCTCCAGTTAATATTCATCGATGACATATGAATGAAAAATAGTCTAGGAGATGTTATGCAAATATTCGTACAAATTTTCCTATAGATTATATAATAGACTATACTATATATATCAAATAAATGTCTGTAGATTGCCCACTTTCTATCTGTTATAAGAAATATAGAGTCTATCATGCTCTTCAATCAACCGTTTAATGGGTATCACAGCGAAATAGTTTTGGCAGTTATTAATTTGCATTCGAACTTTTATTTTTGGGTCTTTTGGGCTCTTTTCTTTCCGGGCATGCGCTACCGTCTTTTGTGTGTTTTTGGCATAGCTCGAATTTCGCTTGATTAATGCTCTGGGGCAGAGTGTGATTGATGTGCCGCAGCATTTAAATATTTGACGAGCGGCAATTAAATTCATAAATCGTTAACATTATATTGATCGACGTTAATTGGCTGTTCGATTGTTCGATTCGTTCATGATTGGAAATCCAATTAGCTTCGCTCGCGAAGTCTTGATAAACGATAAACGATAAACGATAGACTGGCAATGCAAGAGAGAGAAAAACTGCCTCAAGGTTGACTAAATGAATTTAGTTGTTAAGGCTTTTATAGACTATTTTATAAGAGCTGAAGTACAGTTGAAGGAAGTCTTTTCCTCCTGATCAAATCTCCTCATATTAACAAAGGTAAGGAATTTCCTGCTCATCTCTCTCCCATCTCTGGCTTGACAAAGGCATGTTTACTTTAACAGCAAGTTTAGCATGAACAACAACAGCAAATGTGGCCAGATGGGAATCGGACGTCTTTCATCACTTTCGCTTGGTATTTGGCCTTCGTTACATCAATCATAAAGTGCATTGGCCTCCTGCTTCGCCAGATCTGTATAATAACAACATCACATATAATACCCTATAATTTCTGGCCCAGAATAAACAAGAGCTCGACACGGCGATCGCAGCACACTCAAATATAATAATCAAGTGTAATCAATGTAATTCGATTGCAAACTGCATTTGTTTATCGAATGTGCTGAAGCGCACAAAGCAATTCATGTGTACGTGAGAGAGAGAGAGTGTGTGAGGGAGTGAGAGACTAAAGGCCAGCTGAAATAAAATGGATTTTTATGAGAAGTCGCGATCGTCTCGCTGGGCACGTCGTAAATTTGATTTGGTTTATTTTCATTTGTTTTTTCTTTCTTTTTCTGTTGCTGCTGCTGCTTCATCTTCCTCCCTTGCATTGTCTTGCCCTCATTTATGGCCGCTTTCCACAGATGCTGCTGCTGCTGCTGCTGCCACGGCTGGTGGCAAGTTCAAAGTCTGCCCGTGTGCTTGACGACCTCTGGGCCAAGTTTGTTGCAATGGGTCGCATAAATTTCACTTTTACTTGCCGCGCGCTTAATTTAGCTTTTATATGAGGCATATTTCACCACTGCGTGACACTGTATGGCAGCACATGTTGCTGGCAACATGTTGCCAGGCTACATATATACATAGCTATACGTGTATATAGGCATAAATGGAGCACATGGCCAAGCGGCTAGAAAAGTGTTGCAAATTATATGGCAGCAACGTGTTCATTGCATCGGTCATGCCAGCACTGAGGGGGCGGCACTGGCAGGAGGGGGCGTGCTTTGCAGCTTGGGGGCACAAGCGAATGCAAATTGTTGCATCAGCGAGCGCAACGAAATGTGCAGGAGAAACTTGGCCACAAATGAAGCAGTCCCCACATGAAATGCTCCAGAGCCGCAGGCCCGACAGCCAACTGCAGCAGCTGCTGTTCCTACTGCTGCCTCCACAGAGGGCAGCCGCAGCGTGTGGGTCAGTGCGTGCCTTGCATGAATTACGACATCCCAGAGCACGGCACGAGTCTAGCAGCGCTCGGCAGACACACTCTTAAATTATACACAATTAAAATGTTGTTACCGGCTTTGCAATTATATATTGCGGTAGCCGGCCGCTTGGGGTGGCTCAGAACTTTGGCCAGGAAACGTTTAAACTGGCACAAATCAGAGCACGAGCTGCAGCCGGAGGAGGAGTTGCCGCAGCTCCTCCAGTGCTCTCAAAACTGGGTCAATGTGATTATAGGCAAAGACTTTCACTAGCCAGCTGTCAAGTGAGTGGGATGAATGAAGCCACAGAGCGAGACAGAGCGAGCGGGTGAGGGAGTGGAATAGCGTGTGTGGGCCAAAGAGAATTGAGAAATTATGTTGGAAAGGCTAGAAAGGAACACGTTATGCGAAAGTCTAGCTCAGAAAGTGGGTGAGCTTTATTGATCTCTTCTATAAACCGATAAATCTAAAAGGAAGAAGACGTTTTATGTTCACTATATAAGTTATATATATGCATGTCAATTTTAATTTATCGATAGTTGTTAGCGATAGTCTGATATTTATATTTCTAACTGCTTCATTTTAGTGTTTAACCTAGCACACTTAGAGTCTCTCTTGAACAAATAGCTTAATGCTTATATGTTATCGATAATAGCTAATCGATAGCCTTAATTGCTGCACTCCATTAGCTGCACTCGATTTCTAGTACACGCAGCCCCATTTACGGCGCCCTCATTCTATTCTGTGTGCCGAATTGTTAAGCAGTTTATCGATAATGGTTAATCGATAGTTTTAACAGCTTTGCCTTGCCACTGCGCACATTACGAGAACATTTAATTGCCCACAATCACGAAAGTATTTGTGCCTGGAGAAATTGTACTTCTCGCAGAGATTTTAATGTTTCTATAGATTCGAAGCGACTTCTGCCAATGCATTGGGTGCTTGGGGCAGCGCCGCTGCTGCCGTTGGCCAAGTGGATAGCGTTCGAGGCATTTGTAGAGCTCGCATTGCCGGCATTTTCACCAAATGAATTAATTAAATCAGCGAGCAGAGACACTTTTGTAATTAGAAATGTCCACAATTGGCAACTGTCCGCAAGAGGCGGACACACAAAAGGCAGCCGCAGCCAAAGGAAAGCAGGCGCCAATGCCAACTCACAATGCCTCAAATGAGGAGGCATCCATCCGCTGATGCGGTTGCGTTTCTATTTTCCAAGAATTCAACGTATGCCTCTGCTTTTCGCTGTTTTACAAATAGAAAACGGAAAGGCGAAAACTTTGCGCTAATCCAAAGCGAATTTCTTTAAGGTAAAACGAAGCTAATATCATCTTGTGTGAGATTTATTTTTGCAACGAGTCGCTAGGTGAACTTGGGAGACTCAAGGGTAATGTTGCCAAACTCATATTATAAGAGTGAAAGTGGTTTGGATCAATTAACAACTTCTCCCAGCTTTTAGATGCATTTCCTGTTCCATTCGTGTTGCACCCCTGGTTCTATTCACATTTCCATAACTGTGCCCAGACTATATATAGCGTAAAGTTTTCTTTAAGACTTACCGCGGTCGAGCTGCGTTTGCGCAGTAAATTATCCAGGCACAGCTGTAGCTCGAAGGCCTTCAAGTAGATCAGGTGATAGCGATCGCGCAATCGTTCCAAATTGCCTTCACCCTTTCTTGGATGGGCTGTGTTGTTGTTGCTGCTGTTGCTGTTGCTGTTGCTGCTGCCGCCAGCTGCGACAAGTCCAGAGCCAGTCGCAACTCCAACGCTGGGCGTGGTCAATGGGGCTGCATCAGAGGCGAAGCCGCTGCTGAGACTGTGCGATTTGGTGGCCGAGTCGCTGGTCGATTCGCTGGAGCAGTTGCTGGTTAAGGAAGCAGGCTGCTGCGACTGCGACTGCGACTGCAACTGGGATTGTTCCCGTTCCCTTTCGGAGGCGGCACGTATGCAAGCGCTTACAACTCGAGCGTGTGATACGATTTCATGGTACAACACCTGGAAATAGACAAACGAAACGAAGCAGAGAAATGAAAATTAAATTGAATGCGAAAGGTGTCGAGTGCGAATGGCTGTCAAGCCAATTGGAAAGCGAGCACACATGACGTATGCTTAATATGGCGCGCGCTTTGGCCACGTGATTTCAAGCCAAGCCAAGCCAAGCCGCCAATAACTGCCCATACCAATTGCCAATAAAGATGTTGGCCCGCCACAGCGCGTGGGCTTTTGGCTTTTACATTCGAACAAAGCAGAAGCTGCCCATGTCATGATCGAAATTGAAGCTTTCTATAGCTAAGAATTTAAAGACTTACTTCACTTCCCCTCTATTACCTATAAATCCCGATATACGCACAAAGTAATAGCATCTCCTGTTCCTATAGATGTACTATATAGTCAAGTCTCACTGTATAGCAGTAGAGCTCAAAGAAAGCCTTAGTCTTAGTCTCAGTTTGCCTGTCTTCCTCTAACAACACCTCAATTTGTCTAGAATCCTCTGACATCTGCTCAACTTTTTCGTGCAGTGCATGCAACTTCACTCATAATAAACTCTTCTGCCTCTGTCCCCGCCCCTACCTGAACACCAGCCTCTGCTGCATTTCCGTTCATGTGCAGCAATTGGCTGTTGTCTTAGATTTTCATCACTCATTTGTCATTTTTTTCGGCAGACGACTCGAGCGCAAACCCAGAGCCAATCGAGACAAAGGTCAAATCCCACACATTGCATAAGCCCATGATGATGCATCCGTCCATTGTGTTGTCGAAGATTAATCGATAAATGGTATTGGCTAAAAAGGCTTTCCGCATCCACAGCCGCCGCCTCAGCCAGAGACAAGCGTGCGATATTCAATTTATCAAAAGGGGGAACAAAATGGTAAACAGAAATAGAAAAAATAATTACAAATGTAATTGACACGCAGCAGGTCAGAGTTGAAGCCAAGCCGGCTGTGGGCGTGGCAGCGCCAAATGCCGCACAATGACACCCACCTAGCCGCACACATGAGCAGCATTCGCATTCGCAATGGCAATTGCCGCGCTGTGCGGTTATCGTACATTGATCTTCATACAACAGTTTAACCCCAGCGAACTCTTGCATCATGTTGTCTGTTGGCTAAGTAAACAGCAACGGCAACAACTACAACAGCAACAATAGCTGTCAGCTTAAGCATTAGAAATCGATAAATATGATGAAGCGGCCGAGTAAAACCCACCTGGTAGACACACTTATGGCAGCAACTGTTTGCATCCTGTGCATTTCACCAACTCAACTCATAAATTTACCATTTTCACCTGTTGGGCTGCTCATTTGTACCTTCTTTTTTAATGGACTCGACTTCACTCTCTCTCTCTCTCTCTCTCTCTTTGTTCCCCCCTCGCTGAATGCAAATTGAAATGTCATAAAAAGGCGTTCGTTTATCGATTTGCATATGCGAACGCCTCTCTGTCTCTCTCTCTCTCTCCTCTTGCTTCCTGTCTGCGTCTCTATGCAGCTCGTGCAAATCTTATGCACATGATTATCATCGACATTTTGACATTTGATTAAAGAAATAAAAAAAAGCTTTGCAGCAGCAGCTGCTTGGACAAGCTGCGACTTGGTCAAAGTTTCAGCACTGAGGAGTTGCACAAACCTAACGCGAAACTCAACTTCCACAATCGAACTGGGGAAGTTTTCACTTTTACTGTGCCTGCAATTATAGAGAGTTCTCGAAATCTGCTTAACAGAACTGTTATAAGTAGCATGACATGGTATATTCACTTTCTGTAATACCTTATAAATGTATATCCAATACAAATGCTAGTCTCAATATATCAAAGTTTTTCTAATTATATCAAATACATGTTTTATCTACTCCAATCACATGCAAATAGTTCTTATCTAAACTTCCTTTCACATTATAGACTTATATTAAACTCCACCCACGCTCAGCTTCAACTTCTTCCACTTCAATGGCTTTTCCTTGGGCTGCACAAATATCTAAACGAGCGCAAATCGAATTCTGTTTTATAGGAATTTTCCGCTAGATAATTTTCTGAATCATTACAGCAACTTGAGTCTGAAATTGTGTGCATTATAATAATATTATGATATTTTCGCTGTTTTGCCTTTATCATTGTATATAATTATGTGGCTCGACAAAGAATTTGTGTGCTACGTCGAGAGGTGCCCGCGGGGGACGTGTTTCGGTCTTTCTGTTTTCAGAGGCTTGGCTGTTTGCACAAATTCAAAACTCAAGCCGAGTGCAGAGCCCAATTCATAGCCATTAGCTGAGAGGCAAGTCGCGCGAGTCATGAAGTTGTTTCAAGTTCTTGGCAGAGGAGCCACAGCCGTAAGAAGCGTCTCTGACCTGGGCAGGTGTGTGGAGGCGGTGTGGGTGTGGCAGTCAAGCGGCTGCCTATTTGCGATAGTTGCGGCTCATTACGAGCCGAAGAGCGAGAGCTACAAAGAAAACAATAACAACAACAGCAACAGCAACAACAAGACACAAGCTAAGCCAAACAATTGCTTGGCCATAAAGCAACGCCTTTCTCTTTGTTTAAACTCAGCCAAGATTCAGAGTCGGAGTCGAAGTCGAGTTGGAGGCTGTAGGCTTATGGCTCCACTCCCCAATCTTTGCACGACTCTGGGTCTTGGCAATTTGGCGAGCCTCTTAATGTATTTTGCACACGCCACCCACCCACCTGAGAACGTCGAAGTCGAACTCCAACTCCAACACCAACACCAACTCCAGCCCGAACTCGACTCCAGTTTCAGAACTTTGAATTATAATAAAATAAATATGAGCCAGAACTTTATGCAAAAAGTTCGTGACTAATCGGCGGCTGAACTTGAGATGTTACCTTCTCCCCAGTGTTGTGATTGCAATTGAGACTTTGATGCACTCAGCCAGCAGGCAGCAGGCGGCCGTCGGCAGTCGGCAGTTACAGCAGCCATGCAGCAGGCGCCCAGTTGGCAACATGTTGCAAGACGAAGGCAGAGCGAGAGAGAGAGAGACAGGGAGAATTTATCGGCTAAAGAAAAGTGAATGCACAGTGGGTGGGATACTGAATTGAGAACACAGAATAGGTAAGGCAGTATATGCTAAAGTGTTGCTAACTATATTTGTATGACTGACTGCAGAATGCTCCAATCCGTGAGGACATTCAACTATCCCTAGACTTATCAACTAGGGAATACGAGTAAATCCTTCACATTTTAAGTCTATAGCTGCAATAGCGACAAAATGGAAGAATAGAAGGTCGAATAGGCGGATGTACATACCCATACAGCCAAACGGATATTACACAAAACCAATATGCTCATCTCACTACTAAAAAGTATACAAGTAATGTGTCTATTGTTCTATTGTTCCACAGCAGTTTCAAGGTCTGCGTAGAGGCTGCTGCTCACTGGGCGAATGCTTTCGGAACTTATAAACAATTTCAGATCAGATATTTATAAATCGCTTCCAAGTGTTTATTTATCAATTGTTATAGGTAATTGTAATGTGCTTAGCAGAAATCAGACAAAGAATTGTCTATAGATCATCTATGTAGTAAATATTATAGGAAATTAAATATGTTTTTATATTTTTTCAAGTCACATATCCCTCATTAAAAGACACTTCTCTATACTCCATATACTTGCTCATATTCAATCATCCATTTCATAATATTTTCATCATAAGCCCCTCCACTCAGCTTCTCCATTCGAGCTGTCAACGGCTCATTTCGTTCCCATTCTCTGCTCGATTTCCCACTGCAATCACGTTTTCAGCCTTTGGTTTTTATATTTTCCAATAACTTTTACATAATTTACATAATTCTTTATGATTCCCTCTCGGCTCGCTTATGATTTGTGTGCATGCATTAAGCATAAACTCGAGCAATTTTTCCCAGCTGGCGCCAGTTGAAATATGACTTTCGACTACAGTTTGCCCAGCTAAATGCTAATTGGACTCTTGTTGGCCACATAAATTCCATGCACAGTGGGCACGCTTCTCCTTCTGCTTCTTCTTCGTCTTCTAGTTGTGCTTCCTCTTCTTTAGGCTAGTTGCAACACAGACATAGGCTGTGGCTGTCCTCCAATTGTTGTCGGCTCGCATGACGCACATTCGCGCAAAGATCTTCTAATGCGTTTTGCTATTTATAAAGCTGAAGACTGGGCACTCTGCTCTGGCTGTGCGGCTGTGTCTCTCGATCGAGGTTCGTTGACTCATGAAATTTTTTCGTAGAGTGTTGAGCAATAACCAAGAATACCAACAACAACAACAGCAACAACAACAACAATTAACTAGCTACAACAACATTGGATTCATGATCGAAAATGTCAGTACGTGACCTCGACCGCGTTTTCGAAATATTTATGGCCCCCCTTAGACACTGGGCACAGCCTACGCCCCTCCTCAGTTGAGTTGCTGATATGTGTTCATATGTATAAATATACACATACATATATCTGATTCACACCAAGTTCTAATAAATCACAGCTCTAGAAAGCTTCACATTTAGCTCATAAAAGTTCAATTCTCACCTGCCAAATATTTTGGCCAAAAATGAAAATTTCTTTAGCACAAAGTCAATGAACGTTGCCTCCACAACAACAGCAACAACAACTATGCAACACTTCCAACATGTCACACATACTATAAATTGGAACGCGCACATTTCCTACTTTTTCAGCTCTTTTTGCTAGCACATTTCTGAGTGAAATAGTCACGACATTTGGAACACTTCCAAATGGCCAAATCGAAAGCGACTTTAAATAGCACCCAAAAGAGAGAAGAGAGTGAGAGAGAGAGAGAGAGAAAGAGGGAGAGAGAAGAAAAAAATTAGATACAAAGTCTGCCCGGTTTGGGACACAAACTAATTTCGGCGTACGCGCTTCCAAAGCAAACAAGTTGCGACTTCTCTAATTACCTCAATGGAGCAGCAGAAGAAGAAGAAGACGAAAAAGAGGAGGGGTAGGAGCACAAACAACACTTTCCTCTTGTGCTGCGGAGGAGTTGGGCGAGCACTATTGACAAGATAAATGACAAGAGGAAACAAGAAGAAGCAGACAAACTGAAGTTGACACCCAATAGAGGTGTGAGAAAATGAGAAAATGACCCAAGATGTAACAGTTTCTTGATGAAGATATTAGGCTAAGAGATAGCCTAGAGAAGCGATTGATGGAAGTAGTAATATATAGATATATACTGTGAATAAGTTATCGGTAGCTAATCTGTAGCTAATCGATAGCTGATCTCTAACAATCAAATGTTTCACTCTTCTCAAAATTCGATTACTCCACAAACTTATCGCCAAACATACCCCATCGATACTTCCCTCTACAGGGTATATTTGTGGTGGGAGTGACTGCCTTTAAGACCTATTGTTTGACTTGTGTTTGGTGTTAAGTGCAACACCTCGCACGTATTTTGTCACCTGGACAATTAAGCTGCCTGGGAGACAAAACGCATTCAGCCGAACTCGGTTGACCCACAAATGAGAGCAGCGAACGATGCCAAATGCAACTGCAACGTGCTTCAAGCGAATGCACCGGGAATTAACCGAAAAACCCAAAGATGAAGAACCGTTCTAAGCAGGCGAAAGAGAGAGTCGCTCGCTGACCAAAATGTCCGCTGATAGCACAGTTAAAATCCCCGACACGGCCTATTGAGTAACATATCAGAGAGAGAGAGAGAGAGAGAGAGCGACAGAGCGAGTGAGGGGGGGTCTCTGATATCAAAGCTGACAACGACACGGTTGACATAATCACGTTCGAGTGTCACGTTCGTAGCCGGGCACGATAAGACGACGACGAAGACGACGGCCGAGACGACAGAGACAAACTCTTCGTCTGCGCCTTTTGTTGCCGTCACGTTCTTGGCAGATGTGTTGCTGTTGTTGTTGTTGTTGTTGTTGGCCCCCATGTGGTCCACTCGAAGTTGCAGCCAAAGCCTGCCTGCATCCAAAAACTGTGGCCAAGAACAAGTTTGCCGCTTGTCAAGCTTTTGAAAATTGTTTTCAGTTTTTCTCTTCATTTTTCTTTTGGCTTTTGACTTTAGCTCTGGCTCCGGTCTCATTAAAAACATGTTACATGCCTTTAACTGCTTAAACTGATTATGAAATTGCTGGGCTTTAACTGTTTATGTAATTATTTTTTACAACTACCAATCAAAAGCAGTTTTGCTCAGTCAGTGAGTGACGTGGTAGATACCCTCTACGTGTAGAATGCATTTGCAGACTGTTATACTAAACATAAGTGACACCATTCGAAACTAATTTCGTTCTTCATTACTCTCAGAATCCCTTTCAAAAATTATAAATAATTTTCCTATGGAGTATGCCCAACAAAACCATCATCTATTTCAAATTTTCAATGAATAAGTCATAAGCCACAACAATTGAAACATCTGCGCTTGATGAAGCATTCTTTAAGTTGGTTATCTAAGAGAGCATTGTCTACCTGGTGTGTGTGGATTAAATGAAAATCCTTGGCTTTCTCTGCGGGCATTAAATTTCAATTATTACAACATCAGAGGGGCCACGGCCTATTGGGTCTACTTTCTGCTTTCTATTTATTGCACAATTAACAAGTCGTTAGCCCAAAAGTTTTTTGTGATTTCGTTATTTTCGGATCTTTCAACTAACGTTACGCCTGGTGCCAGCTGTTAGTACATTGACCACAGAAAGGTAATATCATTTTAATTGCCACCAGGCAGAGACCGCAATAGAAAGAGTAATATAAAGAGCGAGAGGGAGAGAGTGAGAGGGGGGGACAGAGACAAGTTCCCGTCTGCTTAAGTAACTGGCATATTCAACAACTCAACTCAACTACCAAGTTGATCCGTAATCAACCTTCGAATGAAAGCCCAACCACGAGGCGGAGCTCCCCGGCAGCAGCCTTGTTAACGGCTCTTGGACAACGCTTTGACCTTGTCCATTTGGCCAACTGATGGCGGTCATTTGGCTTGGCTCTCTATTTCTTCTATGGACCACATTTGGCAGACACTTAACGAACGTTAATTGCACTCGAGTGGCCCGAAGATCACACGACGAGTGCCTCGAAAGTGTTTTCGGGGCTTGTTCGACTTTGTTTTTGTCTCTGCTCAATTTGGGGGCAGCGCCGTGTTTGGTAATCTGATAGTTTCGAGTGCGGATGATACTCGAGTGGCCGGTGTCAAATGTGCCACAGATTTGGGTGAAGAGGTTCACTGAACTCGCTGCAGAAGGTCGAACGTAACAGTTAAAAGAACGGTTTGGGCTCTAGAAAGCTTAGCCAAGTCGAGGGAATACAAAGTAAGAAGAACTTTAGTTGAGCTTGATCTCATTTCTCTTCTCTTTTCATCTGTGACAATGGACACTCTGCTCTCTCTCTCCCTCATTAATCCATAAAACTGCTCATCTGCCTCTTAATCTGAGTCTTCATTAAATAAGCTATGGCTAGCCAGATGGATCTTTCGCTCTACGTGGAGTGGATGCCTGAGTCATCTCTTCCTCTTTTACTTGAATATGCATCCGTTTCTCTCTCCCATTCAAGTAAGACCGTTTTAGCTATACAACCACCTCCCGTTTCCCCTCCCTCCCCACCTAGCCATCTCTCATAATCCCATTTCGTGCAAATCCAAATCGGATTACAAGTCCATTGTTAATGGTAAAACATTTCTCATGATTGATTTTACCCCCACCAAAATTGGTCAGCAGCAACAGCAACAGCAACAGCTTAACAGGCTGGAAAACATGGATATGTACAGACAGCATATGAAATATGGATATGGAATGGAAATGCATATGACTGCCGATATATCAGCCAACTAGCAACAACAACAACAACAACAACAGCAACACAAAAGAGCTAAACATTTCTCAATATTGCATTGCGCTGACATTTTCACAGACACAGAGCAAACAGCGGCGCATTTTCACCAGTTTTTCAACAGTTTTCCCGAAACTAAAGCTGTCCATGACAAATGATTGCAGCAATCAAACGAAATTAGTCAATGAAATTGGCAAACATTTCGGCTAATTAGTCTTAAAACGAAAACAAAGCCAAGCAAACACTGTGAAGTCGTCTAATTGCGCAGCATTTGAGTTGGGCAATTGGAGTTTTCCCAGCAGCCTCGCCTGGAGCCGATCGTCAGCAGCGAATGTCTACTGTATGCAAGTCAAGGTCAGCCGATTGCAGCACAATCATATCTAACGCTGCGGGTCACTCACTACTCTCTGCTGCCCTAAGCCCAGAGTCTTCAAGAGAACCCATTTTTAGTGCGGCCCCTAATCACCAACGTTTACCAGCCAATTGAGCTCGGGGTCGTGCTTTATAGTTGTCTACATACATATATATATATATATATATATATATATATATATATATATATATATATATATATTAATGAATATGATTTATGCTGCAGCTCGTCTCAGCTGTCAAAATTATTTCGAAGCTAACTGCATTATGCACAGATTATATTTCACAGTCAATTTAACAGTTAAAGAGCATTCAGATGCAGTATTTCTAATGAGTCAAATAACTTTAACTTTGTACTCACTAAACTTAGTTGAATTAGAAACCCAAAGTAACCCAGCTATACAGTCAAACAGCTATTGCAAAGTTCATATGTAAAGAGAAATCCAGCCATATAACATATAACATATTATATCCATTAGCTAAGCAACGCCTTGTTTATTTATTGCAAAGCAGAACTCCATTCATTACTATTATCATTATGATTGTTATTATTATTATTATTATGGCTAATGCTCGCTGCAAGTGCAGCAGTTATAATTGGCATGGACGCGAAACATAAAGATTATAATCATGATAATGATCGTTCGGTTGCCAGATTTGACCTCCGTTGACCCCGTTGCACATCCTCTGTCATATAACAGGTTGCCAGCTTTCTTGGACAACTCGTAATTGGGGCGTGGCAATGCACAGCACATAAAAAAAACACCGCACAGTAATTGAAAGCCGACATTTTGGCAAATTAAGTGCCCATAAAAAAAAGCCAAAACAGTTGTACAATGGACAATGTAATTACCAAAAACTGCCAAGAGAGAGAGAGGGAGAGGGAGAGGGAGAGAGATGGCGAACGAGAGACAGAGAAAGAAATCAAAATCCATTACAAATAAAAAATTGCAAAAACGAATTAAATAAGCTTGAATAGTTGATGCCAAATGAACGCAGCTCAAATGCTCTGAAGGTGAAAGAAAATACCCCATAAAAACTGTTATGATATTATACGATATGATATGAAATTTATGATGTACATTGAATGGTACTCTATAGATAGTTAATATGATATACCACAGGATATCATTGATCATTGTTTTCCTATGTAGCTCATTAGACAAATCATAAAGTCGATTCATTTACTAGCTATTACGTTCATGATCTCTATATCTCAATCATTTATAATTACTTTATTTCTATATGCTTTCGCATATGTCGCTTGCAGGCCTCTATTGAATTTGGCTTTGACTATATCTCAAATAAATTTGTTCGTTTCATTTAACATTGCAAATGAGTTTTGGGTTTCAGTTGCAGCTTTGCTTTTTTGGGGCTGCCTTGTCCTGGGGGGCTGCAGCAGACACCAGGCAGGAGACAATGGAAAAGCGCACTTTCACTAACAGCAGGTGGAGATGCTCACACAGTAAACATTGGCATCAAGTGGCATCTGCAGCGTGTTGCTTGTTTCTCTTTGCTTTTTTAACAATTACGACACCTCAATTTGCGAGCAGAGGCAGCTCGAGCAAAAACAACAAAACGACAGCAACACAGCCAAGTGCCCAGAAGCTACAAAATCAAAGCACACATAAGTCAAGTGCTGCACCGCCTCCTCCAGCTGTTGCTGCTCCTCCTCCTCCTCCTGCTGCTGCTGCTGCTGCGACAGACTCCACGGCAACTCATTAAGCGGCAAACGGGTTCATAACTCTGCAACATGCCGGGTCACATTTGGGGGTCAGTCTCTGCCACAGCCACAGCTCCAACAGCTCCAACATCTCAGCATCTCTCTCACTTCCGAATAGATAAACGTCGCAACGTCGCCGCTTGATCGACGACGACATGTGAAGAGAGCCGCAGCACGTTGCACAGATCTCGGAAGCTCGCGCAGCAATTGATTTTTAAATGCAAAAGGGTGGGGGGCGTGTTCACCTGGCCAGGTTAAGGGGTAATCTACAACAAACCGACTACGTGCCCGGCTAGCAACTATTTAAGGCACTTTCGGGCACAAATATAAATATTATTAAAAGTAATGTGGGCCCAGTTCAATAACACCCAATACAATTGGTAGTTAGGCCTTAAGATATTACCTACCCAATGTGAGTTGAGTGCGGTGAAAGAGACCGCAGCAGCCAAGCAGCAAACCCACAACAACAACAACAGCAACAATAATAATAACAACAAACATAGGCAGCCAGCTAAGCGTGCTTAATGTTCAATTGTTTAGAGTACATTGAACTGAAACTGTGGCAAACTGTGGCAAAAGCCTCAGAAATCAGCTGAGAAACCCAGTGGCAAAGAAAACAGAGAAAGATTAGTTATATATAGGTATACATAAAGTATAAACTATATATATATAGCCTAGGCAGAAGATGATATCAAGACAGAATGAAAGAAATGCTATTATATAAAAGGATAATTAGAGAGGGAGTGGGAGAGGGAGGCAACACTTAAAGTGTTGATTGGATACAGATGGAAAATGAAGAGTTCAGTTTTAATAGACCAAATTATTGATATCTATATGAGAGCATAGAGAGAGAGAGAGAGAGAGAGAGAGAGAGAGAGAGAGAGAGACACAAGGCAATCATCACTGAACAATAATTATATTGCATTAATTGATTAAAATTCCAAACCGAACTAACAATTTAAGACCTCACAGCATATGATAATACTCATATTAAATATACGTTTACAAACTATAAGAACTGAGATATTTGCATTAAAAACCATCAGTCATACAATCAATTCATCCTTATAAAGCCACATACATATATGAAATCCTTATTTGTTATACTACACAAAAGTTTAATCATCATCAAAAGAAGAAAAACCCAAGTCTTAATTGAAATGTATTTCCAAGTACTAGAAATATCATTCGCTATCTATCTTGCCCATTGAGAGACGACACATGTAGGCAGCTGACAAAGGACAACCTGTACAGGTCTGTCTGCCACTTTCGCCACATCTATTAGACGCATCTGTAACAAACTAATGCACTGAATTGCGCTCAATGCCAGAGAAAGTTTAACTGATCTGCATTGTGTGGCAAGGCGACAATAGGACCATAACGAAGGCATCCTAAGGCACACACACGACACACTCCACACACTCAACACACACACACACACATACGACATTCACACATCAACGCCTCTTGATTTTTATTGCGTCTGCTGCCGATCGATTGAAGTGCATAAAAAAATTTGCATAGCGTGGAAATAAAAGCAAAATTTATTGGCAACGCGTCGCCGTCGTCGTCGTCTTTGCTGAGGTTGGCAACTTTATTAGCAATTTGCCAAACGGCAATTTGAATAAACGAGCAGTGGCTGCCACCAGGTAGGCAGAGCAGCACACACACACACACACCTACACTTGAATGTGTTGCAAGTGGGCTTATGATGCTGTTGCCATGTGGCAAGACTTAACAAGGATTAATCAGGCGCAGCGAATTTCAAACTTATTTATGTGTCGAAAAGGCGCTGGAAGAAGAGGAGAAGGCGACACCCTTTGTTGGGGCAGCATTAGAAAGTCTTTGCTGTTGCATTTGTGGCGCATGTTGCAGCTGGTGCATGTCGCGCCGCAGACATTCAAATATTCAAATTGCGAAATTTGCAATTCTCACCTGTGTGTGAATCCAACACGTGGCGATTGCCTTTGTCACGTTTCACATTTTTGGCTATTGCTAACAAATATGAGCGCTGGGCGCTGGGATGTGCTGCCCCTCCTCCCATCCATCCAGAGAGCACTTGAATGGCAGCACAGGACAGGAAAAGCGAAAAGCAAAAGGTTTTCTTGTTTTTTTGTTTTTGCCGTCTGCTCGCTTGCGCCATATCAAACGGGCGAATCGCTGCACTGACAGAGAGCAAAAAAGCAGTACACAATCAAATGACAGCCACTGATGCAACAGGCAACAACAACAGCAACAACAACACATTGTAGCACTGCCGGAAGACAGACGCTGCAAACGAACCAACGTACGAATTGTTTTCAATATGCCTTTGACAGACAGTCGGACCGGAGCACTCGACCAGTCGAACAGTCAGCCGAGTCCAAAAACTGTCAGACAGACAGTCCATTTCGAATTCGAACTCGAACTGGGGTCGGCAGCGCACTCCACAGACAGACAGGCAGACAGACAGTCGGACAGTGCTCAAACAGATGCAGTTGGGCCTAGGGCAAGCCCAGCGATCCGCAGCGCATCTTGCTTCAAAGCGCTGCCTTTGTTTAGATGGCAGAAATGAAGGTCCTCTATGCCCAGGCCGCGTTCACTTTTATCCAAAGTAATTGCTCGCTTCGTTCCGATACTGATCAAAATGCTGATCATCATCATAATGATCATTGCAATCATTGCGAGGCTGGAGTCGCTTGTAATAAAAGTTATCTGCAGAGCGATTGCAGCGTTGACTCGCTGCATAATTAGCTAATTGCATGAAAGCCTAATGCCAGACTAGCCAGAGATCGATAATCTAATAGAGCTGTTCAAAGATGGCGAAAGAAAGTAGCTAAGTAGGGTAGAGTAGGGGCATTCTGAGAAATATTCTTCCATAGCTCTCTATAAGTTCAAGGAGCGAAACTGAGTTGCTTTGGCCTACAATGAAGTATATTTATATATATCATAATCTCAAATACTTTACTCATTTGGCTTCCAGTCATAATCTCTGGAATCTCCTCTGCTCGAATGTCTTTCGAGTTCATTAAAATTTAGCTAAATTGTAGCCTCAACTATAATCAAGTCCGGCTCAATGATAAATTCAATTAAAATATAAAACATTATCGATTTGTCGAATACAGACTTAATAATTAGGCAATAAATCAGGCAATGAAATGCGAAAGTCCATTGCATTGGGGCAATTAAGAAATTGCATTCATAACAAAGCGCGAATCGAACGATTTGTGCACTCAAAGAGATGAGTTGAGTGAAAGCGAATGAATGTTAATTGCAAATCGCTAAAGAAAGACCCTGCTAAGAGGGGCGTGGCAACATATAATATTTGTGATATATGTATAAAATACACTGTATATACATATATATGTATATCTCAATCTGGATTCCATTTTAGTTTATTGAACGTTGCAATGGTTCGTTCCCCTCTTCGCGCCAGCCATGAAAAATTGAAATTTGCACGCAAAGCCAAAAAAATTATGACCGCCAAGACTTGGGCAGGCAGGGAAATGGCATCTTGTTGTTGATAGTTCAACATGAGAAATGGCAATTTTAATTGCGGAAGCAAAAACTAAATGAAAATAGAAAACAACAACCGAAACCGAAAATAGCTGGAAAAACTTACGCAACACATGTGTGTGCGATTGCTGAAGACGGAGATCAGAGATCTGGGACCTCATAGGCATCATTCTTACCTAGAAAGAGAAGAGCAGAAATAGACAAAGTTAGTGGATTCGATATAAAGTATGCGAGACATATATACACGATATAAGTAGCAGCTATATTTGGTCTGCAGGCAAGGGAAATAAAAGAGAGAGAGACACATTGGTGTTCTAGTCGGGAGTGCTTTACCAGGAAATACCCGATTCCAGAGACTCCTTTCTTGATTTATATGTGTGCTATGAAATAAAAACTAGAATGTAATATGCAAATACTTTCCAACAACTTCCTTTCCCAAGTTACCTCCATTTCAACATCTCCCGCATCGATAGGCTTAACTGCCCAGACATCGATTACTCTCCATGGTAGACTTTCGAAATGCATTTGCTTTGATGCATTTTGTCTACTTTTCTGGCGACCTAATGAAATGCACTCCAAAACCACATCAAATTTATGGGCACACGGGGAAGAAAAGAAAAACCACTTCCCAGACAAACAGAATCGACAGGGCTATAAATATATAATTTATGTCTAAATAGGGCCAACGGCGCCGTTGTTTAGATCTTGTAGAGCAGCAACATGTTTGACAACAGGCACGACGGACGATGATCATGATTTGTTTAAGTGAAATGTTTGGCCACACTCTGGCAGTCGAATAATCGCCAGATGCCCAATGGATAAACAATAATAACAAATGGGAGAAATCTTTAACATGTATAGAACATTCACAATTGACAGCCCCAGAGAGAGAGAGAGAGAGGGAGGGAGAGAGTGCACCATATGCCCTGTTATGGAAAATACCAAAAATGGGCGCCATATCGGCATTCACAGAGTGGGTGTTGAGTGGAGGTGGGTGGAGGCAGGAGTGGGAGTAGGAGTAGCTGGCGCTGTTATAGTTTGTTATGCTAATTGAATAAGGGCAAACGAGAAAAGCTATTTTCTAGCCAAGCACATGCCACAATTTATGTCTAGCCACAACAACAACAACAACAAGCACGGAAGAAATAGATTTTCACCCAATTTTCTAGCTCCGTGCATGTGGCAATGGTGCATGACATTTTCCGAATGAGCGGGCGTGGCAGACACGCGACAAAAATGCAGCCAGCCAATGCCGGTTGAATGCCTGGAAAGTACTTTCATTCGAGCTGCATTCTTGATGCAGACGATAACAGGGCAATCGATAAAGCACTCGATATCTAAAGCTGACCCACTTTGCAGACATATTCAACTGATAAGTGCATTAGTTTGGGCCATAAATCAATGGAATTCTGATATTAAGAGCAGCTAATAAAATATTGTGTATCATAGAGAGTGAAGTGTCAATCGATTAGATAAGATTAATGCATTTAATTGAGAGGCGAAAAGCTTTCAGATGTGACCAAAATAAGTCTGTTGAGTGTGCCATACAGTCAATCCATTAGGCTGTTATCTCATTGAAGTAAATATATTATTTTCTCTAATTAAGAGGCATCAAAAATGCAATCAGACAGAGGAGTTGTGTTCAAAGAGGATTATATTTATAGTAATTCAACTTTTTTCAGTCTAGTTTATAATTATTATCAATTAGTTACTCAATCCATACTTCGATTCAATTTCAATTCAACTCGCATTCAACCACATTTCAACTCTCATTGTCCTCCTTTAACCTTTCGCTGTATTTTAAACTCCTTTCTAAGCATATGCCACACATATTCAATCACAACTCCTCTAGCATAAATTTTTACTTAATCTAAGCACTTTCCCCTCCCTTGGCCATACTCACTCGCATTCTCATAGCATAAACAATTCGTAGCACGTTTTCAAATGTTTATTTAGCCGGGCTTTGTAGCGCTTCAATGGCTAACAAAATGCCAAAACATTTCAAATTTATTATTGCACGAGTCAACGAAGCTGAGGCCAAAGCCGCCTCAGCCAGAGCTAAAGCAAGACATCAAGCGGAGCCACGGCTAGAGCAAATAAATCTTACAGTACGGGGCGTAAGTACGAGCCGCACAGTGCATGCAAAATGTTTATGCAAACAACGAGGAAAACAACAATAGAAGAGACTGAAGCGAAAACGTGGCCAATAGGAAGGAAGCCAAGGCCGCAAATAGGAAATGCAATTGCCAAAGCTTGGGTGGCATACCAGAGACAAGTCGTGGAGAGAGGAGTGGAGGGGGCGGGGTGGACTGTGGTGTGTGTGGCATGCAAGCTGTTGTCATGTTCATATTTGCATGTTGCAGCCACCAACACCGGCCATTCATGCATGACGCCTGGCGCAGCTGGAGATCAAAGTCCCATCCCCCTCCCTCGCACGATGATGAGCCAGCCAATGATATGGCTAACTTGCTTGCCACCAGCAAGCAGGACGCATGCTGCCAAAAGGACGCGACGCTCCCAGGCGAGTCGGCGGGGTCAGAGTTGAGTTCACAAAACTAAAAACTTTCTAAGCCATTACAAATTGTCAGCAGCCAGCAGCTGGAGAAATACAAAATGCAATTTCATGGCTTGTCAATCAATTTGCAGCTGTTGTTGTTGTTGTTGCTGCTGCTGTTGCATTTATGGAGTGAAAACTGTAGCGGTGCCTGCAAAGGGTGCCAAAAACTGTCGTTGCACTGCTGCTGATTTATGTGCCACAATAGTTCATATTTTTCTCGACTGTCTTCTGTCTTCAGCTGCTTCTTCTTCTTCTTCTTGTTTTTCAATTTTCCTACCTTTGCTGAGGTCAGAGGTTAACATAATATTTTTTGATTGCATTTCAATTTTCACATTGGGCCATAAATCTTGCACAAGTGGCAAATTAAAAGCCATAAATTATTGCAATTCCAATCGCCAATTGCCAATTGCCAATTGCCAATTGCTCGCTGCCAATTGCCCATTCCCATTGCCAATACTTTCTGTGCAACATGCTGCGCGGCAGGCCAGGCAACATGTTGCCGGCGCTGGTTGCCTAATTTGCGCTGCGGTTCGCTTTTCACATGCCTTAGCCAGAAATTAGGAGTCAAAAGGTGTGCGAATTGTAATTGAAATCTGTGTTGTCATCCCATTGGACACCTGTCATAAGCTGCTGCCGCCGCAGCAGCAGCCGTTGATGCAGCCGCGGGTGGCACTGCACTCACAGCCTCGACTCGATGCAGTTGCACGACTTTGACTTACTCTCCACATAAATCTACGTAAAAGACACTCTGTCTATGAGTAAGCTCTGCCGGCACTCCCCACAGACATTTGTGCGCCACTTCGAGGGTCTGAAAAACCCATTAAAAGGTGACTAAGTCGACACAGCTGCCACTTGAACCGATGCCACTCTCATCTGGAATTCTCTGCAGCTAGAGGAGTGGTTTACTCTATATATTTGGGCAGTAAGTTCTTCCATTTACTACGCAGATTGAGGTCTCCCTTGACTTCATAAATTCTTAACGCCTTTCTCTGCGATTCGGTGCACTTTAATCTGTCATTTGATAGTTTTCTGTTGCTTTCATTATCTTTAAATCACATCATCAACGGACAGAGAGACATAGCTCTCTTTCCTCTCTCGACGCTACTCTTTTCCTTTCTCATTGCGCCAATTGGATCCGCTCACCTTTTTTCTTAGCCCATATAGAGTATAAACTAAACTTGCGGTAATATTATTTCCCGTTTGCCTCAATTCCCGCACAAACGAAATTCAATTATCACAAATCATTTACATGAGCACATATCGATATTCGATATCGGAATGTGTAACAAAAGATCGTGTTTCGTTTTCCACACTTCCGTTCGTTTGTGTTGATTTATTGTCGCAACGCCCCACGCAGCCTCGGCTGTAATCCTAAACCCCAAAACGAGGGCTCCACGGCGATGTCAAGCCCAAAATAAATACATTTTTGAGGAATATTTCAACAAAATCATTTGCCACAATACAAATCAAAGCGTGGGACGTGGGCGCCTGCCGCTCAATTGGGTAAGACAACATGAGCTTAATTATTTTTAAATGATTTTCCAAAAGCCAACATGCAGCAAGAAAGGGAACGGCAAATGCATGTTGCACATGTCGTTTCGGGAATCTCGGATTGGCATAGTCCCCAAGCTGTGATACGGGCTTAGCACCCACGCCAGAAAACAGCTCGAGTGAAGCACAACAAGCCCCAGTCGAATGTGATAATACAATAATAAAGTTTTCAACGCTTACAAAGCAATCACCCACAAGTCACATGCCGCATGCCGTATGCCGCATGCAACTTACAAGACACTGCCATTGCAGCAAAGACTTTGTCATTCCGTTTGGGAAGCTGCTCGCGTGACGTTTCCTCGGATCGCATCTCCCTGGCGGCGCACTTTCAATTGATGAATTTCATGTTGATGTGTTTATAATGTGGCTTAAGGCTGAAGAGGATTGCTCTTTGCTGGATTTTGAATAGGAGTTGGATTGCCAAATGGAAAAGGTCAAAGTGCAATGCAGATACATTGTAGGAAATCTGCTAGATGAAGGTATGTGATACTAGGGTGCTAGGGATTACCTAGATTATCCTGAATGCTTTACTTGATTAAAAAGATTCTGCGATGTCTTCCAAAGTATAGTATATAGTATAAAATCTGGCTTAGTCACTTGGCTTCTTATATACCATCCGATATACCCTACACATAACTCTTCAAATTCCTTAATAAAATCAAATTGAAACAGCTAACTTTTTACTGGCCACAACTTTCCAATTGTAAACTCTTGCGTTGACTATGTAATCGCAGTTGCAGTCGCAGTCGAGCCCATATATTGAAAGCCCACAGCTTGAAGTCGTTGTTGACCCAATGATGACTTATCCAATTGTAATTTACTTTAAACTCTGTCTATTAAGTTTTAATGTTATTGGCGCCTTCAACTTGAGACAAACTTGGCACAAAGACAAAAGAAAAAAGACGAAGAGCCAACCAAGAGCCGCACCCAAAAAACATTTTTGGACTTTTTTGTTATATGCCTTCTCATCAGAGTTGGTTCAGGCGGGTCTATTTGTAATTCAAGAGCATCGCGATAAATCGAATTGTAATAGATGCTTAGCTACGATATGAGTGTCTATGTGTGTGTGTGTGTGTGTGTGTGTGTGTAGCTCCAGCAGAGGCTGGGCACAGTTCAAGCCGAAAATTTGTAATGATGATGAGCTTTCTATAAGGTGAAAGCCACAAAGAACGACCCAAAGACGCCCACTAGATGTCGACACAAATTGACTGCACCCGCAGCTAAAGTATTACCTTGCCAGAGTTGCCAAGGCACACACACACACATATATATATTTTAATTGCAATTTATTTGTTAGTTGTACAAGCCGAAATAAAAAGTTGTAGTAGTAGCTGCAGCAGCCAACAATGTTCAATGGAGTTGCCAGGCGCACGGCCAAATTGAATTTTCCTCATTTAAACAAAAGTTATTTGTTTCGTTTTAATTAAAATTTAAGCTGCAAGTGGATATAAATAGGAAAACAGAGCTACGTCAGCTGCTGTGCAGCCCCAAGCTGTTAAGAGCAGGCAGCTTAGCAGGGTTGCCAACACACCGACACAATTTCATTTCACCCAGAGTTGTCTATACCGAAATATCAATGTATTTCCTCTGCTTCCTTAGGATTCGGTTTGGCCTATTTAAGCAAATGAGCAATCCCTTTGATCTTCATATTGAGCAGCTCTTTTACTTAGAGTCCGATTGGCAACTCTGCTCGTAATTGAAGCCCCGCTGAGCAACTCCAATCTTTTCGTCACGTTCAGCAGAGGAGATTCTCAAGCATTGACATCAAGCGGAAGCGATTGGTTTCTGGCTCTTCTTCTTCTTCTGTTTTCGACTTGGCTGGATCAGAGCTCTGCAATCAATGGTGTGAAAAGTGTAGAGTGTGGAGTGTGGAGCGTGGAGCGTGTCGTTGCTGCATTTCGTATAGATTATGGAAATTGCGCTTGTTAAGCAGCAGCAGCAATTGGGTCTATCTTTCCAGTAGCCACCATCTCCAGTAGCCGCTTGGTGTTCGCCTAATGCCATGTTCTGTGCAGCTAAACAACTGGGATTAAATGCGAGCAGAGCTGCAATCAGCCGGCGATTGTTGGCCCTGGCCAAATGTCAGTGCCTGGCCTGGGCTGGCCAAATGCCACACAATCAGCGTCGCTGGCAGGCTCAGCTCGAGTGTTGCTTCTTACTGCGAAACCCATTTACCCATGACCAGCCGAACGCCCCTTTCCTCAGCCGCAACGCCCACCTGTCACTGGGGCCCTGCACCTGCCGTTGGCTTCTTAAGTGCCTGGCTTTATGCACTGAGAAGTTTCGACACAAAAATGTGTCTGGTCTGTAAAACTGTTCACAGGTCGCGTAAATGGTTTTGTTCCCTTAACTAGCCTGAAATGTTGCCAACTGCAGCTACACTGAGCGAAACTTATGATGAGCTTTCAGTATCTAACAAGTCTATTTTTCCATACCCCACCTTCATTATACTCTTAAATTGCATGTAAATAATTTGGAAACATTTCAAGTCAAAGTCTTTTCATTTCTTTCATCTCAATCCCAATTTGCTCTTCACATAAGTTTTATTAGTTTCCCTGTTTCTCTGGTACTTTTCTCGCAGTGTATTGCCGCTTAGTCGAGCATAACAATTGCGCCTTATATTTTATGTGCATTCTTTTGCTGCTTGGACTGCATTCGCCTTTTGCCTTTTGTTTATTCGCGCCCCGCCGCATAAAAAGGAAAAAAAAGTAAAAAATTCGAAAACATTTTCAAGTTTTTCACACTCGCTGCAAAACTATTTGGTTTTGCATTTCCGCAGCACTTTCCTCCACACACACGCACGCACACGTTTCAATGGGGCATGCAACATGGCTTAGAGACGAATATTTCCGGGCTTTATTTCGCTTAATTTTTGTTGCTGTGCAAAGTGCATCAAATGGCGCTCGTCAATTATGCAAAGTAAGGGGCCAAGTTTGGCTTCCTTTTGGCCCTGGCCAAATGAATAGGTTCGCCTGGCTGTCTAAGCCGCTTTGCATAATTAGGCAGTTAACCCGCCTTCATAGAGACCTTTCATTTCTCCTCTGCTTTGCTTGATGAACCTTGCGTCAAGCATTTGCATAAGTCACTCAAGAGCGCAAGGCACGAATTTGATGCGGGTGGCCATCAAGAATAAAGACGGGGAAAAGACAGAGGGGAGAGAGAAGAGCGTGGCTAAGTGAAAGCCTCTTCTTCACATTGACAGTGGCTATGGCCATGTGTGGCGCGCTGCATTGGCTGCTGGCTGTTGGCTGTTGGGCTTAGCCTTGTGTTAGGTGTCGACAGGGTTAGGCGAATTAATTTCTTTACGGCTCTGTTTGGCCCCTGAACAGATGGCCCCACGGCGATAAGCTGTACAACTGCGACACAGACCCAACTTGGAGACGACAACAAAAACCGAACAAAAATACCCGAAAAGAAATACAAGAAATGAAAACATTTCATTTGCTTTCAGCAGTTGCTGCTGCTGCTGCTGTTGCTGCTGCTGTTGCTGCTGTTGTTGTCACTTTTACCCAGGCGAGCGAGTGGAATACGTTTCGGGGGTTCGGGGTTATCATCTTAAAGACATCTGCAGAAAATGCAAACCCGCAAGGGGGCGGCACAAATGCACTGGCTACAAGCCACAAAACAGCGCTACGCAATGTTGCAAGCGACTCGTCGCAACTACAAGTGGAAAAGTATTTGAGTGGACTAGAACGACTGTCGAATACTCGCTCACAGTTTAGTGAGGATTTAATAATCAGAATATAGTCAGTCCGCACAAGTTGAGAAGAGGTTATCGATTAATTTAATCGATAAAGTGTTTTAGTGGATGCTACTTCATTTACTCACAGCAGCCCATACACATCTTTATCTATCCCGGCCTCCTTTACTCCAACTCTCATACATATCTGCAAGCCAATATACTCCTCTCACTCATTGAACGAGCATAGCAAAGTGTTGACTGTGGGGAAGAAAAATTGTTTCTTTGCTGGCTTCCGTTGAACTTGGCCCCCCTGCCACCTCTGTCATACTCCGCCCATACTCGAGTACCTCTGCAGCCTCTCCATTAACAATCGTCGAAGGTCAGACGGCGTCAAAAGCCTTTTCATATTCGTGGGGGCGTCTCCAACTATTCAGCGGGACACGCAGCTCGCCAGGCAAATCAAATGCTCAGCTGAAAGGAAGCCAATGAACTCGCCAAAGAGTTGTCGATGGCGGTGCTGGAAAAGGCACTGAAACTTCAGTTGATTAGAACCGCATGTTGAGCGAGCGAGCTGAGTAAAGCACAGCAAAAACCATAAAAGGAAATTGTTTCTAGTGTGCCACTAAAAATTATGAGCGCGGAAATCAGTGAATGGAACGAAACTATTAAAGTCTTCGGAACGCGAATGTGAATGGAAATGGAAAAGGCAATTGGAATGGGAATGAGAGTACGAGCAGAACAGCAGAGCATGTTGCCAGTTTGCACTTGACCCTAACTGGGTCTCTACACTTCTTTCCGCAAGGGCACACAAGGGGGTACGAAACAATAGACTGAGAGCGCCAGCACATGCCAGATGTTAATTATTTTTCTTCTCGTTTACATATAGAGAACATGAGACCAAATGACATGTCACGTCATGTCTATAAATATAGATTTGATGTTTGCCTGCACAGCTTTGTTGGCTTAGGTTGCGGCCAATTCACCTGGAAGGGTGGAAAAAGTGTGGAAAGTTCGAGTTTCTCTTCAGCATAATGATGAGGGCATAATATTTATTTGCTATTTTTTATAAATATCTAAAGTAAAGTTCTTTTCACTCCTCAACTTGCCTTGGAATATATAATAATAAATATGTATAAAATTAAACTATGCCATAAATACAATGTATAAATATATTTCGACATCCGAAAAGTGGAAGTACTCAAATATAAAAGAGCTGACCTTTCAAATTTCTTGTTAAAAAAAAACACAAACTACAATAATTGCAGTTTGTCCCACAAAAATAATGCCAAGCAACATTAATTTATTATTTGAACCCATTTAAAACTATAAAAAGGCCATAAAAAAAATAAAGTAAAACTAACTTTCTACAATTTGGTTAGCTATTCAGCAAATGACAGGATGAATTTCATGCTTAATTCTCTTCAAGTTCTCTTTTTTTAGTTGTGTCAAAACACGGCACGAGGCACAGAGTAAATGTTCTCTCTCCCTCTCCCTCTCCCTCTCCCTGGCTCCCTCTTTGTCTGTCTGTCTCTCTCCCGTAACAAAAACAAAGTGGGTTAATTGCAATTGCAGCTAATGTCGTCATGGAGTTGCTGCTTAATAGCAAGTTGCGAGCGAGTGCTACACATAGATAATTCTCCTAAAATTGAAGCCGTTACGCATTGCGAGCTCTCCGTCTCTACTTCTCTCCCTCTCTCTCTCTCTCTCTTTCGCTCTCTATAGATGTTCGTTTGCCCGTTTCCGGTCGCATTTTATGCTCTTTTTTCATTCCAGTCTTTTTTGTTTTTGTCATAATTTAAGTGCTTAGCTTACATTTAAATTATGCATTATGGCTGGGGAAATTTGCTGAGGCAACTGGTTGGAAAACTTTGCCGGCTGCTCAGGCAAATTACGTGCATGGAGCATAGATCCCCTTGCCATAGCCACAGCCATATGTTCGCCCAAATGTCATAACAAACCCCTGTCGGTCGGTCGGTCGG
>NW_022045904.1:163873-174398 GCF_001654015.2 Drosophila navojoa
ACAACTTGTGTCATCTTTAATTATATGGCAACTGTTTGCATATCTGGGATATCTCTTTAGGCAAACGCTTAAGTCGCTTGGTCAGCGCTTGAGGCCGCAATTAAAGCGCTTCAGTTCAGATGCGCTGAAATGGCACAAGCTGTCTGCCTCTAGTTCTCTCTGCCTCTCTCTCTCCCTCTCTCTCCCATTCTGTCTCTTTCGCCTTTTTTCTGTCTGTTTGCATGCATTTCTGCTCGCTTTTGTCTTACTCTCCGTCTGAGCCCTTTTAAAAGTGCCGCAATTTGCAAATGAGGTAAACGTCTGGCCAAAAAAAAAACAAAGAGATCTCTGTGCAACGGTATAATTAACTTGGCCTCATCAGCCATTTACGGCTAAAGCAGCAGCAACAGCAAACTGAGCTGAATCAAGTGCGCGTGCTTTCTAGCATAGATCCTAACCACCTGCCCACCTCCCCATTGCCCCTAACACCCCACACATCTGCCACAGCGGATTTTATTGTTTGCATTTGCGAACTTTCCATGGCTGCCACGTTCTGGACTATTTTTGTGGTTTTGTCTTTATGGGCTTAACTTCTTCTGAGCCAAAGAGAGAGACAGAGAGAGACAGTCTCTCTGTCTAATTAGATTTTTAAAGTCATTCATTATGCATATGGAGTGCTCGAATTCGTCACGCAAATCGGGCTTGTATCACGAGTCGAGGCGCTGCAATAAAAATATATCTCTCTGTTGCTGTTTACAGTTGCAACGGACTCAAGTTGCTGTGGCGGCATTTGGCAAAAGCCAAATAGTAACAGACAGCAGCAGCGAGAGCTTTGCATGCATAGGCAACCACACCCACTTGCAAATATGCCGCCCCTAAAGACCAAACTCATATAATCACAGATTTGTTAAGCCCAACTGCAACTGCAGCTATCGATAGCCATTTAAATCACAGAAACTACAGCAAGAGATGTAGAGAAACAGTTTGTTACTGACGTAGACATACCCTGTTCTTATGCTGATTTTAAAAGAGGGAAGCAGAGATAAGAATTTACTGCACATTATAGCAAACTCATATGTTGTTCATATACGGCTACAACTTCCTCCACCCTAGCCCAATATACCCCATTTGAAAAATGAATCCAGAGTATAAAATTTTTTTCTGGTATGCATTGCTCGACTCGCTTTAAAGCCAGGCTTGGCCCACCCAGCAAACAGCTCCGCTATTCATATAACAACGACAATTACATCAAGTAATGTTCAGTGCTGTACAATTTCACAAAAAACAAATACTCACGATATTTAGGTAAACTCATAATTGTTCAGGTAGATCATTAAAATGTTTTATTGTGCTTACCTGCAAAGAAAAAGAAAATTTTATTAGTTTTGTTCCACTTTGTTGAGTCGTAAAAGAAATAAAACTTGAACTTTGCTAACGCAGCAAATTAGAGTCTAGAAATGTTCTTACATATAAGTAGTTCCACATATATGTATATGTATATCATTTGAAAAGATCGTAAAGTGTTAAAAGTGAAGAAGAAGAAGTCCATTAAGAAAAGGGTAAAAAGGTCTTGGCGGGTTTTTGTGTCAGGCCACTTAAAGCGGCGACAAAGTTAAGCAGTTAAATTGTTTTCTCTCTCTCTCTCTCACTCCACATCACCATCTCTTTCTCTCTTAAGCGTTCTTTCACTTCATGCATTGCATAAATTTTATGCTAATTTAATTAATGACAAACCAAATTTCGTTTATAGAAAAGTCGTATATTTGTTTCTCAGCTAATAATAATAAAAAAGAAACGCCCACAAAATGAGTTTTTATTTTTCTGTGTTAATTTTAAGAGCTGAACTGAGTGCACGAGTGCATGAGTTAAATGAATGCCTCATTCAAGTGATTCACTGAGTTAATTATGCCACGTTTTGTGCATGAAAATAAATTTGTTTTGGAATTCTTATCTTTACGGCTTTGCTCTGCTGAGATTTGTTTGTTGGGAAAATGCTATTGAAATTACAAATAATACGAGCTCGAGAGTGGATGCACATGAATATTTATGCATGGAATGAAATTAAATAACGAAAGGAATATGCATAGACTGAATCCAATGCTAAGATATAGGTAAGTATCTACTGAGTGGTATATTCATTATCACAGCAGCAAAGCTAGCACTCACTGAGACTCACTTTGACTCTTTCACTACAGCACTTGCTAATGCTAATCAATATTAAATGATAATGATAATCAATTAAGTAAAAAATGCAATATTACTTTCATTTATGACAAGCGTTGCTTTTTAGCTGCAAATTGTTTTGGACAAAGTGTGAAGCAGGCTGAAAACAAGTCAAGCAGATATTCAATCATTCATTCACTCAGCTATGCATTCATTCAATCAGCAGTGTGGCTCACGGCTTTCCACTGACTTTTCATTACTGAATATATTGAAAATTAAACATTTTCACAGCTCTGGCGTTAAGTGGAAAATCAAAATGAAAAAGCTAAGCTCGAACCAATTCGTAGCTGATTTTTAACAAAACTGAATATTTCGACATTGTTTCTGGCTAGAAATATATGTATGTGGGCCCAGACAGTCCATAATTTAGAGCAGTAGATAAAGAGCTGGAGGTGCGGCGACAGCACAGAATTTAATTGAGATTTACGTTCAAGAGTTTGGCAATATTTTATGGAGTGGCCCGCGTCACTTTATAATCAATTAAAAGCTTGAGCCTTTAAGCCAGAGTTGTTGCCAGCATTTTGACCCAGAAATAAATATGTAGCAGAGCCGGGCTAAAAAGGCAGCTGCCAGCACTTGGGAAGCCAACGCTAGGCTGCTGACTGAAGCCAAACAGTTGCTGGTGCTGCCGTCTCTTGCCTGGCATTTGATATCGATGATGTCTTTGTTTCATAAATAAAATTATGCAAACGCAGCAGGGGGCCAGACAGAGACAGAGAGACAGAGACAGACAGAGAGAGGGAGCGACGTGCAAAACAGAGATTGCAAGCGAAAGATGTGTTTTCTGGCTGGCAGAGGCCAGCTCAACAAACTTGTCAGACTTATGACAAGGCACAAGCAAACAAACAGACAACATCAGCAACAACAACAACAACAACAGCAACATTGTTGTTATTTTTATCTTGTGGTTAAGAGTCAAAGGCAAAAAATTGATATGTTTTTGCAGTCGGGCCAGGATCAGTGCGTAAAGAAACATGAAAAAAAAAAAAAAAAAAACAACAACAACGGCCTAGTGCAAGAGATTTAGTGCCTCTGCAGATACACTAATTAAATTATTTTCATGGCCCTTGTCATCTGATCTTGAACAGGTTTATCAGAGAGTCAATCTATGTAAATTCTACATAAAGTAATTACAAGTTGTGCCAAAGAGACTTGAGCTAGTTGTAGTGCGAATTATTTGAATATATTTCAAGAGGCTGCTCTGGTTCAAGATCCTCGAACTCCGATCTTCGATTCGCGATCTCTGATCCTCAATATTTGAGGTCTTCAGTACTCCGTCGCGATTTTAGATTGCCCATCTAATCTTATTCATTTTATACAGAGCCTGTCTGCTCCACTTTGTATCCCAGTTTTAACTTATTTTTGCCTCTGTTTCTTGAGCGAAAGCAAAACAGTTAGACTTTTAGCAAGTGTATGTGCAGAAGATATATTTATGAGCTATCAATTACTTAACAGCCCAAGAAGCTTCAAGAAGTAAGTGTTAAGGTGTTCAACGAGTTGACACTCTATAAAAAGTTTAACTCAGATGAGACCTTCGCATATGAGCACTTCAAGCATATACTTCGAGGAGTACTCACACATAGCTGTTATATGTAAATACCAATGAATATTTGCAAAGTAAAAGTCAGGGTATTTACATGAATTCATATCGAATTGCCCTTGCGGTTACTAAAGTAAAACCAAAGACTAAAACAAAGTTGTCTGTCGGAATGCAAAGAAGAATTTAAAAGGCAGCTCAACTCAATTATACAACTGCACTAAAAAGACCTGAGACAAATGAACATGAAAGGCCCAGTTACGGGTAATGCAGACGCAACGGCAATTCGTCAGCTACAAATGAGCTGATAAGAGTTACGCGGATGTAGACTCACACATGAGCTATGTCAAGTCGTACCAGTTCTCTTATGAAATTGGCACCTTTCCGGCTCGCGCTACCTGTGCAGATTACCTCATTTGTTGCCAACAGCCGCAGCAGCAGCAGCAGCAGCAGCTAAAACTACTTTAAATTTTCTTATCGTTAGTGAAAATCAATGGAGCCAGGCTAAGGGCCACTTTCGTTTCATTTCTGTTTTTATTTTCTTTTGATTTTTGAAGAAACGAAAGTGTTTTTCATATGGGCGCAAGTACCTCATGGTACGCTGCTTCTGCAGTGACTCCAGTGGTTCCGGTGGCTCCAGTGGCTCCAGTGCTGCCAACTGCAAGTGGTGTGCGTGATAAACCAATTAACTCCAACACACACAACTCCGATCGGACAACAAAAGTCCAGAAATTCGTTGCTTGAAAGTGAAATTTACGTTCAGAAAAACAAAGCGCGCACTTCGGGACCATAAGAGAGAGAGGAAACGAGAGGGGGAGATTGAGAGGCAGCGTGTTGGGCGTGGCAAACACGAAAAAATGTTGGACATGAGCTCAACTAATGCACAGCCCTTTAGCTTCACTTTTTGTTTATTTGTAGAGACAGTCAAAATGTCAGTCAGATGTCATAATTAGAAAGAGAAAGAGAGAAATAGAGAGGGAGAGACTTGTTCTGCGGACATTTGATGGAAAAACAAAAGAAAATCGAAAGGCAAATCTAAATGAAATGCCCAAATAGACAGAGAACAAGAAAAGTTACTAAAAGACAAGTCAATCAAGTCAATCGATTCTATTTATAGGTAAATCCGATTAAAGTCCTATTGAAATTGTCCGATTTGGGAAGTTTTTAGCTCTAAACTAGTACCTCTTATCGCTCTTAATCAATGTATCATAAGCCCAATCAATAAAGCGTAAAATGATTCGCCATGATTTGCGCTCGTCGCTTTATCACTTTAATGGCCCAAATGATATATCATTAATCATTATTTACTCATTATCAAGATGATTATCATCGTTATCATGGCGTCTGATATGCGATATGTGATTATCGTCATTATCAGCTCTGCAGCGCGCCAACGCAACTGCAGCACGCAATTAAAACTTAAGCTCGAGCTACTTAAATTCAATTGCGTTCTTCAATCAGAAAAAGTCGAATACAGAAACAGAAACAGATAGAGATACAGACACTGAGAGTGAAAGATAAACTGAATTGACTCATTAAGTGCACAACTGAGGCGTCGCTTTCCCCCAACAACAGCAGCAACAACAACAACTGATTAGATAAAAATTGTAGGTAATTTATCATTTATGGGAACAAATAACTCAAAATGTAACAAAGAAGAAGCTGCCAGCTGACAGCACTTGGCTTTAATTGAATATGCATAAAGTCTTGAGTTATATCATTTACCTATAAACATATATGCATATTTGAATAGCCAAAGATAAACATCTTTATCATTATAAACATTTGCACATGAATCAGTTCTACCTTTATATCATTTACTAGATTTCCACTGATCTAACATCTTTATCTAACTATCTACATGCCCAATGCTACATCTGTATGCATAACTACTTTTATCTCTTTATTTATATCTCCATACCCTATATATTTCTACTTTTTGCACTTCTATCTTCTACTTACAAACATATCACAGTGTATCTATATCTATATGAATTGTATCTGTATGTTTGTGTATCGTTCATACTGATTATACATCTATAGTATATCTCTATTAATATATACTCATTCATCTTCAATTGTTATACGAGCTCTAAATCTATAATCTGTATCTCCTCAATTATTTATGTTTTCATCTCTTACTTATTTCATTATTTTCGTGTTTAGATCTATTAATAGCAACGTCTTCCAACTACATCTACTACCTGTTCCCATACAATCCCCAGCTAAGCAAATTTATAATTAAAGCTACCGTTCGTACGATTTTAGCTTGGATTCCTAGAAGAAGGTTAGACACAAACTAAACACAAAATTGAGTGGTTTGTAGAAGTTCTTTGCTTTTTGGTTAGAAGGTTTGCGTGTTGAGTTAACGGAAATGTGATGTAAGTAACCAAGTCGAATGTGGTGTAAATGGCAGCTCATGGGCTAGGCAAGGCAAGGCAAGGCCAGCCCAGGCCAGGCCAGGCGAGACACAGCCAAGATAGAGCAGGCTAGGCAGCTGGCTGGCTAATAATCTATTTGAAGTTGGGGCTTGGCTGGGCAGCTGGTTAGTTCCGTCGTCGTCTGAATATACATATACACACGTACATATACATATGTTGGTTCTACATCCACTTTATTATTACAACATTTTCCATTTCGCTTCGCTGAAATAATAATTCGCGCTTCGTTGTTTTACAACTGCCACAATGCGCAAGAGAACAACAACAACAGCAACAACAACGGCAAGCATTGCTGTAAAGAAGTCAAAGCAAATGCCATTGACCTTAAGGCGAGGCGAGTCCCAGTCGCGAGTCGCCAATCGTTCTGCGGCTATAAATCCAGAGCAGACGCTGTCCGCCACAATTGCCTTGGCCTGGACACGCGCAACAGCAGCAGCAGCTGCTGCAGTGTTGCACGTTTCAGCTGTTTTACCTGGAATTGTCGTCCGGGCATTGCTTGAATTCGTTTCTACATTTTCCTCAACTCCCTCTCTCTCTCTCTCAGTCTCTCGCTCTCTCTCAATCTCCTTCTAGCTCTTTGTGTTGTCCAACACTCAACGCTGTCGACACTCGACTCTGACTGCATCTCAAACGCGACTCGACACACTTGTCGCCGTGTCCAGCCTCGCAACATGTTGCCACAGCTTCTCAACATTTGTGGCAGAAACTAGTTTACTATTTCACTAATTACAGAACATAGACAGAAGACAAGCCATAAATCGATTTAGCCAGCTCCGAGCCAAGGTTGTTTTGGCTTGGAAAATCAAACATGACGAGAAAAAAAAAACTTCAGACCAGATGCAAAGATCCAGCGATAGATGATTAATGTTGCCAGAGCGCGACGTGCCCAAAAAACAGTTAAAATATTTACATTTGTCAAGCTGCGACAAGCTCCCAGATAGATCTATCATGCTGCCTTAACTCAAACCCAAATTGTTAACCCAAAATTCAATAAGTTTCTTGATACTTCTCCAGATTGATCTATTATAATAAATGAGCTTCGTTCCTCGGCTTGTCCCAGGTTCAGTTTTCAATCAAACAGCTCAGATTAACCTTCAGTTATGATAATGCTCGTGGTTAGTACAGTAAAACCTAATTTTAATGCACTTACAAATCCTATTAGAGCGTACGTATGGGCGCTCATCGAACCCACTCAAAAACCACTTTAAGCAAATAACCAATAGACTGAGAGAAGGAGATAGAGTGAAAGAGAGAAAGGGAGAGAGAAAATAGTAATAATCGAGGAAAAACAAATCGTTTTCCAGCATACTTAAAAAATCTCATTACCCCCGAAAATAACGAGGCCGTTCGGGCTTGTAGCACAGGCCACAAGCAAAAGAAAACATTAAAACAAGTGAGAGCACATTAGACAAATATGAATGACGAAGAGATACCCTGTATATGTAGTCTTGGCGAAATTTGTATGCATAAAGTGAAAGAAGTTATACTTTAGTTAAGCTATAGATCATCTCATATATATCGATATACCCGCTCATTCACTGCCTTCCGCTTGCTTACAGGGTATTTCGAATCGAAATTACGTGCAAATTCCAAACGATTTCGTATTGGTAAAGTGGGCGTTGCATTCGTTGCGAAGGCGTCTAGCATCAATTTCGAATGGAGCACGAATTTTTGGTAGCTCCAGCACTGAAGCACCGAAGACACATGATTATTAATTTGATTTGTTGTGTTTTTAAGGCAATTTGCTGCGCTTTCAGAAATAAGAGAAACAAAGTGAGCTGAAGAAGTGGCTGGCAGATAGATAGACATTATTCATTCCGAAGATTTCACTTTTCATTGTTTCTGGAATGCGCTGCGATTTCAATGTCAACGAGTGGGCCAGGCCCCGAAACGTTCAGTCAAATTGCTTGCCAGATGGAATTCACATTGTTGGCATTTCTTTTGATTTGGTTTTCCTCGTCGATTCGGGCGTGTTGGAAAATGACGATCGAGCGCTGTCGATTGGCGATCGCTGCGTACATCTCATAAGCCAAATCTCATTAACAACTGGCTAAACGGCTTGTCAGCAGGCATGCCAAATGCATAAATCTTCTCAAGTGCAGCTGGACGTACTACATAGATGCCAAAGATATTTAAATAATATTAACAGCCCGCGTGGAGCCTGCTGCGTCGATTCTAACCTGCGCTCGCTCACTCTGTCTCCCTCTCCCACTAGCTCTCTCTCTCTCTATCTCGTTCTCTCGTTCTCGTTCCTGTTTCCTGTCTCTAGTCGCTTACCTTGCGCTATGATCATAAAATGCGTTGCCTGAGGCTGCGCAAAGACAGAGGCTTTAATGACCATACTACAAACTCTCTCCCTCCCTCTCTCTCTCTCTCTCTCTCTCTCTCTCTCTTCTCCAGTACGACTCTCTCTCTTTCACCCATTTGGTTCTTTAAGCTAGTTGTTGTATCTTTATTTTATCATTTGTTTTTATTGCGCTCGCTGCATTTATTTCCACTTACTTTGATGATTACGTTTGCATTTGTTTAGCCCGCAGCTGGAAAAACTGGGAAAACATTCTGCAAATGAGTTGCAACAGCGGCAGCAGCAGCAGCAAATGGCCCAAAGGGGTCTCTGCGGCACGTGTGGCACACACACGCGGCATGTGGCGGGAGAAGCACAACAAAAAGTCGAAAGAAAACTGTCAGCCAAATGCGAATGCGCGTTTGTCATTCAGGCAGACAGCAATCAAGCTGAGCCCGGGCTGAGAGCGGAATTGGCGGGGAGGCTAAGGGCAGATGCTTCTTATGCGTTAATTGAAACTGTCAGATGCGGAATGTCTAGCATAATGTTATCCCTAGTCATGACAGCCTAGCCGCAACGCAGCATGGAATATGCCTGAAGTTCGCACAGAAATATGGCAACATCTGGTTGATGGGAAATGGCCTCTAAATCAGCCAAAGACTGAGAGATGACTACACTGAAAACTCCTTACATAAATATTGATTTATAATCAGAATATAGCAATGAAAGCATCAGATATATAAATGAACAAGAGTGCTCCAAAAGAGAGTATCATACATTCCATAGCATCGTTTCTTTGACCAATCCAGAGAACTCACAGTGAGTCATAAGAAAACTTACGTAAATCGAAGAGGCACGTTGCAAGATGCAAAGTTTGCACAGCGAAATAAAACATCATGAAACGTCCTTAAAACCAGTTTTAGGCACGAAAAAAAAAAAAAAACAAACAAACAAGTTTTAAGTTAAACTTAACGAAATCAATTCAAGAACCTGAGGCCAGGAAGGCCAGACAGAAGAAGCAGCACGTAGCACGAGTTTGTCGCGCCAACAACTGAGAGAGAGAGAGAGATAGAGAGAGAGGGATAAAGAGAGAGAAAGAGGAGAGAGCGAGGAGAGCTCAACGAACTGCGCCCGAAATTCAATAAGAAGCGACAATAAACAGCAGCTGATAAAGTCGAAAAGGTAAACTCCGAAAATTAGTGAAGGAAGCGCCAAGTGTGTGTGAGAGAGATAGAGAGAGAGAGAGATGGTAAGAGAGACGGGTTAAGGTAAAGGGCAACTGCATTTGGATTCAGGTCCCAGATGCAACAACTTGTGGCACGAGTGACAAGTCCAAAGCCAGCGACACACACACAGAGCCACGCCGCATAGAGGGCGACATTCATAACAATTATTTTAATGTTGGGAAAAGTATTGTGCGAGTGCCTATGTGTGTAAATGTGTGAGTGTGTGTGGGTGGTTGAAGAAGGTAATAAAATAATCGATGAATGGGAGAGGGAGGTTCGACTCTATCAACACTCGCCGCACTTATTGAATATAACCAGCAAACCAGACCAACGTTTGATTAAAGTTTCGAGAACTAAATCAACCACCAACAATAGAAGAAGGCAATAGATATCCACATACATATATACACAACAAACGTCGAATACCCTATAAATTGGGATAGCCAACGGCACAGGGAAAGTGAAAAAAAGCGGAAGCAGAGGAAATTGTATCAATTTGATTATTTTATCTTTTAAATTAAGTCGTGATCGCTCGTTAATAAAGAGATTAAATTCGAAATAAACTATACTAGACAGAACCGGTTCAATTAAACCCAAAAGAGAGGCGTGGACTTTCTCACATGATAAGATAGGCATATTATAAATATAAATGATTTAATTTCACTTTGTTATTGTATTCAAATATATTTGTTTCTCATTTTGTTACTGGAAATATATTCACTTGAAGTTTGTATCAGGAAATTGGGAAAGTTCTGGCAATCGTGAACAGAAAGTGCTGAAGTCCGATTGCTCTATTCGGTATTTGTTCTCCAAGAGAGAGTGATGATATTTCCTT
>NW_022045904.1:179274-201046 GCF_001654015.2 Drosophila navojoa
CATATCGAGCCGCTCACGTGCTGTCCATGGGCAACATTGAAGGGTTTTGCATAACAACATTTTGACATCAAAGCATTTAGTAGCAGCCGACAGAGCTGCCTCCCCAACTCCCCACCTTCCCATCCCCCCACCCCACTCTTTAGCTGTGCTTTTTTCTCTCTTCTCTCCTGATTTATGGTTCGTGCTACTTACGTGGCAATAAAAATACGAGTAAAACGCAAAAGATCAGCTGCGGGTAAAAGTTGATTTTGTGCTTACCTGAAAATAAACCGAAAAAAAAAAAACAAAATACAAAATTGAGAGAGTGAGAGAAAAATTAACAAAATGAAATTATAGAAAATGAATGAAATGAATTTACGGATCATATCTTGGACTATCTACGAGTCGTAGATCAGCACAGCTGGCATAGCCTGGCTAACCTCTATTGCTAACCAAAGAGTTGATATTTGCATATCGTTTTGGGAGAGTTTGAACTACTTTCGCGTTCTGTCGCTTTGGCCTTTTCGCTTGCGCACAATTTATGCATTGTTTGCAGAACTCAGCTTTTGTTGGCCAAGCGGCATGGCTAACAGCTAACAGCCGCGAGCCGTGACGGCGGCAACTAGAAGCGCACCGCAAACTCATTTTCCAGCGGCCAGAAGTTAAGGCAGAAGCTGAAGCTGAAGCAGAAGCTGAGGCAGAAGCTTTCACAAATCGCAAACACAGACGACGACGACGGCGTGGAAAAACAGTTAAAAGTTGCGAGTTCATTGCGGCATGCACCGACCAAAGCGGCTGCCAACGACACCCTCCCCTCCCCCTCCCCCTCCCCGTCCCCTCCCCTTCACTCAGCTCTCGCCTTGCGCCTCCCCTTTGAGCTGGAAGTGCGCGCGTTCTACTGAACTGCCGTCTGAACTTTGCGTTTGTTATGAGTTTTTAGCCAGGTTAGGTTCAGTGACGGTTCTTTTACTCAATACACTGTCAGACTGCATACAGAGAAGGTATATTGGTAGGCAATAATAGAACTCTACTGTAGTGCATAGCAGTGAGCTATAGCTGAGTCAGAGTTACTCTAGTTATAGAAATATAGAATACTCTCTACTCTCATCTCATCAATCTCTCTCTCTCTCTGCATCTCTCTTTCGCATCTGTCAGTCAGTTACACCCGCTCGCACTTCCCATCCTTTAGCAGCTACTTTATAAACACATAACTGAAAGTCAACTTTTGTGCATACAGTTAGAATAATGGTGATTGATAAATATTGTCTATGCACGATTCTCCCCACTGGCTGAGCTCAGTTTAATTGAAGTCTCAAGCGCAAGGTCTCGGTCCGTCCGACAGCCAACTCGAAGTGGAGTGGAGTGGAATGAGGCCCAGTTTTCAGCTACGTCTCTAATTGATGGCAACGAAAAGGCAAAGCTAAAGACAAGGCACAACATTGACTGTTCTAGTTGATGTAGCTGATGTTGTCAGTCTTGTTGTTGTTGTTGTTGTTGTTGTTGCTTTCACCCGCCCACATCAAACTGAAGCCACAGGAAGCCAACTGCCAGCTGCCAGCATTTTGGCAGTTAACTGTGGCCAAAACAGTAGTTGATTCGTTGCCTAATTGTTTTGGCAGCCAAGCAACATTTAGGCCTCAGTTTATGAGTGAAGCGATTCGAGTTCTTGTTTGCTTTTCTTTTCGGATTTTAGGAAAACGTATTCTGAGAATCGAGCTGAGATATTCTGAATAGAGAATAGGAGCACTTTGCGAAATGAAATGCATATAACATGTGCAAGATCTGTTGAAAGAGTCTGACAAATATACATTCAAGGAAAGAGCTCAGAGAGAGTCAAGCAAAAACTAATGAAATCTCATAATTAGAATACTTTTTAATCAGATCTCTTACATTCTTGATTCCACATTCCATTCTCTGATTTTCTACAATCAGCATATTCAGAATGATTTTTAGTACACTCCAAAATTTCTTATATCTGAGTTCTACATATATCAATGCAAGATATCATTTCCTTCACTTGCTCTAAAGTATTTGATCTTCCTCAGCTCTGCTAGCTACTTGTTTATGGAACACACATGTGAGCTGTTGCTGCTGCTGCTGCTGCTGCTTCCTCTTTCCACAGTTCACTTTCCAAGGCATTTTTCAGCAGCAGCTGCTGCCGCAGTTCGTTGCGCTAGTTTTCTATTCTTTGCTTTCTTTTTGTCTCTCGACAATAACTTTAATTTCCCATTTTCCACTCGCATGATAAATAGAAAAGTGAATTGCCTGCAGTAAAGCAGCAAAAACCAAAAACACAGATCTAACAACAACTTTCGAGTTCTCTCTGTCAGCTCCGCGCTTTGTGCTGGAGATGGGACAAATGATAAGCGAGCTTATGCGTTGCACTGTCGTAAAGTTTTCCTTTTCAAGGCATCACAGTTTAGCTCAACAATTTTCCGCATTTTCCTGCTGCCGCTGCTGCTGCTGCTGCTGCTGCTTCAGGAGTTGCAGATAAAACATGAACACAAAATGCCAATAGCCACAGACTCTGTGCAGGAGGACGCAATCTTGGCAATTGCTGTCGATGCGCTCTGCGGCATGCCTCAGTCGAGCAATAAAAATAATAATCGAGCCACAGCAACAGCAGCAGCAACAGCAGCAACTGCAACTGCGTGGTTGGAAAGTTATAGCTTCAACCAAATAGATGAAAGGCAACAGCAACAGCAACAGCAGCAACAGCAGCAGCCAAGAATCGAACAACTTGGCTATTAGAAACGTGGCTGATTGTAATTCGATAATGAGAATGCGCCTTGCATAATATCTAGAGCACAGTCCGAGAGGAATGCACTGGCAAATGGCCCATAAACTTTTACACCGAATTACGGCACCTCCATAAAGACCTCGATAAACTGCGAAATTCGAAATCTCAATTGCCCCGCGCGCCTAACATTAATGTTAGCCATTAACATTAGCAAGGCCTTTTGCACTGCAGCAGCTGCAACACATCTGACGATTGATTGATTGCTGCACCCGACAATTAATTTGCATGTTACCTGACTTTTACTAAGCCAGTATACCCCATCATAGACTACAGCACTTACAGGGTATACACAAAGTGGTAGAGCCCACAACTGGCATTTGGAATGCACAAAAATCGCTGAACTTTTGAACTGCAAAATGATTAACAAGATCTCGACATGGAGATCTGCTCGAGAGTAAATTGAGATCGCTTTGATGGCTGAGATCGCGCGATCGCCGTGGCGATTGTTGTGCTTAAAGAGTTGCCTTTATTATTATTTTCTTTTTTTTTACTCTTTTCTAGATTTTGCGCAAGCTTTTCGCACGCCAAATTGATTTCAATCACTGAACAATAAACAATTTTCATAGAATTTATACAGTTGAGTGCATTCTGCTGCCGCTGCCGCTGCCGCTGCCGCCGCTGCTGCTGCTGACCCAGTGCTCCATAAAGTTGGGCAAACCGCAAAGCGCTGGCCAATCTCCAGCTGCAGCAACAACAGCAACAACAAAGCAACAAAGCAACTATCAAACGGCAAACAAAACGCCAATCTGGCGGGGCATAGGAAAATAGCAAATCACTCGACGCCTGCCAACGAGTCAACTGAGAGAAACTTGCAACAGATTGTTGCAGCTGAGTGCCGAAGTGCTGAGAGCTGTGAGATCTGCGACAGCTGCGCCTGCGTAAGCTTCTAATGGACGCTGGCAACGCCCACAAGTCCTGCCTGGGCGATGATTTACGAGCGGCTCCTCCAAGTGAAACTTGGTGTGAAATGTTTTGTAGCCAGAGCACAGAATCTTGGCATAACTATATATATATACAACTATATATACATATCTCTCTCTCTTTCTCTGATTAATCGCTGCGCTTTGAAGTTCAGCGTGTTGAGTGTCAAAAGCAGCAAAAAGCTGCAAACAAAGCGAACCGACACAATGAGCGCGTGTTAATGAAGCAGCAGGCGGAGCAGTCAGAGCAGTCGGAGCAGAGCTTGAGCAGGAGTCATGGAGTGTTGCTGTCTGCTCTGCTGCTGCTGTCTGCTCTGCTGCTGCTGTCTGCTCTGCTGCTGCTGCTATGGGCCACCCACGCACAATTGCTGCTGCCACTTTTCAGCGCTGTTTTGCAGCTGTGCATAACGGCATTTAGCAGCCACCCACTCAGCAGGCCAGCCAGGCCATGCCCCAAGAAGGCGAACGTGCCACAACCTATAATAAAAGATCATAAGCAGGCGAGAGATATAGAGAAGAAATCCGTAAACTGAACTTGCACTTGGAGCTGAGATCAACTATCGTGGCACAAGTGAATAAATGAGTGAGTGAGTGAGTGATTAATGAATCAACTCGTTTCGAGTGCTAAGCTAACAAATGTTGCGTCCTTTTGCTGTGCATTTATGATCTTCCCCTGTTGATAGCTAAATGAATGCAGATGATTATGCATTTATCGATTTGTTCAATCCTCAGCTTGAATTGAGATGCGAGAGCTGAGAGGAGTTCGAATTCGAGTTGCAAGAGCTGCCAGAGTTCATGAGAAATGGCAATGTGAAGAGATAAGGTAAACAGATTTTTTTCACTGCTTCCATCGATTGCTAGTTATCGATATATGCAATAATGCGAAAAAAAAGCCAAGTTAAGAGTAAAATAGTCAATCTAATATTTATAATACACTCATATCCCCATAACAAAAAGACTTTCTGATTAGTAAATCCAATTGCTATTATAACAATAGTCCATTTGCCTTTATTTACTTTCATCACATATCTCAGCATATCCCCTTCTACTCCATATCTCACGCCTTTCTTTTGCACAAGCAATCCGCTAAACGAAGGCAGTGACCCCTATTATATAAGCTGTCGATTAAGAGTGGACTCAAGTCAAGCACCCACCCGACGCAGCAACATAACTTGCTTAGATTTCACACCAAGAAGCCCCACACAAAATGCGCTTAGCCGCAACAACTTTTACCACAAATCGGATTTCCTGGCAACGATTTGTGGCTGGCCAAACTTGGAGAGTAGAAAGAGAGAGACAATGAAACAGAGAGAGAGAGAGAGAGGGAGAGATACTCTCTAAGGCAAAGTAGATCATGGTAAAAGTGCCACTGAACCGGAGCAGGAAGAATCGCCGTAGTTTGCGCATTGCGCATCAAATCAAATCAAAGACAAATGCCACAAATATTTCCCAAGGAAATGCAAGAGATTCTTTGCGTCTCTCCAGTTCTGTTTCAGTTCCAACTTCTTGGCTTTTCCAAGAAGTGCGCACTCTGAGGAAACGCCATGCCAAGCCGACAAGTTTTCCCTTATTTGCCAATGTTGCCCAGTTGCAACAGTTGCAACAGTTGCAGCAGTTGACAACCAGTTTCAGTGCGGGCCAAGTGCAACGAGAATAGAACCAACTGCCAAACGATGTTTGTTAAAACAATCACGAAACACGAGACAAAGCGCAGAGCAAAGCGGAGCAGAGCGGAGCAGAGGAGAAGGGAAGCAGCGCAGCAGTGTGGAGGCCAAACTTTTAATAGAGAAGAACATCATAAATACACTGAGAGAAAAACTGTAGGAGTAGAAGTAGAAGTAGATGAGGGCTGAAAGACTTTGCCAGCTAAAGAATGATTGAAGAGGGAAGGGATTGAGGTAATTGAAGTTCATCAGTTGAAGTTGAACTAATGAAGCTTCATTCACATAGAGAGCTCCTCTTCAGGCAACCTTCTCTCTTACCCAAATGCGAATCTCAACTAATATTTGCTTCTATTACACGCTCAAACATTTTACGACATTTTTCGCTGCGTGTAACTGTCGAAGCAGATGGGCTGGAGCAAGCCTGAGCTGCCTGAGCTTTGGCATTGGGTGTGGAAAAACTCGTTTGCCGCGCTTTGATAACGTGCCAAAATAGCAAAATAGCTAAAAAGAGGGCCAGCTGCAGAGGGCCAAACTAATTGCGCACAGGCGCGTCCCGCCAACAAGAAGCCAATCAGCTAGAAATGGGAGAAACAAAGAGAGACAGAGACAGGGAGAGAGAGAGAGACCTGGCCCAACCTTAGAGTTAGATCTCATCATCATCGTCATCATTGTCGTAGGCCCCATTGCATATTCATAGTCATAACGAGATGGGGCCTCGGCGAGTTGCTGCTGCTTGTAGTTTTAATTTGGCTCGCCGTCGCTGTTCACACGTCGTGCAGCAGCTGACCCACTGGCCCCTCGCCCCGCACCTCTCCTGCCCACCTCCTGCTGCTGCTGCTGCTTGACTAACTGCTCATTTGCCTGGTTATTTTAATTAACCCAAAAACAATTCAAGCAAGTGCGCAAAAACTGAGTAGAAACATGAACTGGAAGCGACTGGCCGGCCCGGAGGGGAGTCTGCAGCCAGGTGGGGTGACAATATAGGAAATGTCTAAATACGAAACGTTAGACGGGCCAAAGATTATGCAGCCAAATGGGCATAAATCAGCGTAAGCCCGGAGGGGCGGCGAGACGGAGAAACGGGGAGGGCGGCTGGCAACAGCGAGGTAAGTGTAACTGCAAAGCGGGGCTAATGAATGTATCTGGCAAATACATCTGCATGGAGCGACCACGACAAATAGACTTATAAAGCAGCTAGCCGAAATGCAAACGCCAACTGGAAGAGGCAATAAAAAGCGTTAACAAGACAACAACCAACAACAGCAACAGCAACAACAGCGAGCAACGAGCAACAACAATTGACAATGTCAGACAATAAAATACACTTAGCTTAGACAAGAAAATGAAGCGAATAAAGCTCAAGACGAGGATTGAATTCCCTGCAAAGTGAAGGGATTGCATAGGGGATATATAGAGTAAGATGACAAGAGAGGCAAGAGATGAGAGAGTGGGAGAGAGAGATGAAGAGGAAGCCTTCCTTACTATCAATATTTTACACTCTTCTTCGCTCTAATCGCTCACCCATATGTACTCCCCATGGCTTGGGATATAGATATATGTACTCTATATATATACTCTGTTCCATGCATAGGACAATGCTCAATAGAACTCCAGGGAATTCTGGCTCGCTCTCATCAGCAAATTGAGGGATTCAGGTGACATCATCTCTGTCATGAGCCCAAACGAAGTGTTAATCGCCTCAATCAAGCAAACTTTATATTCACTTCACTTCACAGCACTTCCAGAGAAACATACATAGATGAATCTCGTATACCCACAGCGATAGGGTAGACATAGACTGCCTTCTGGCTAAGCTAGCTCTACCTAGAGCCACGCAGTAAAAGCCCATTTCTTGGCCTTCAGACAAACGCCGCTTAAATTTGTTGTTAACAATTCTGGGACCAAGCGAAACACATAAATTTTAGAGAGTTGCCTCCATATAGAGAAAGAACAAGAGAGCGAGAGAGAGACAGATAGGCAGGGAGTCGCTGTGGCGCGGCATCTCTGTAGTGGCTGCAGCGAATCTAGGTCAGCCCAGGTAGAGCCAGAGGAAGTGGCGCGTGATCCATTGCGGATTCGATTTGGTCAACTCCCGTTTCAAGACTTTGGCATTCATCAATTTGCAATCAGTTGGCAGCGCTCGATGCGTGCGCAATTCTCAGCAGACCCAAGCGACTCGACAAACTGGCAAATGGTTTTCCATTCCCAGCTCGATCAGTGCCAGCCACATTTTATGGCCTATCTTCAATGCGGCTGCATCTCCGGGCCAGTCGCAGCGACTCTTGTGCCTGGAGCGCAATTCAAATTCCATTTGCCTTTTATCAGTTCGCACTCGAGCGCCATGCAAATGCACTTCAAAACAGATGCAAACGAAACGTTGTGTCTGATTCCCTGTGTGTGCCACAAATCAAATAGCATTCAGTCATCACAGAGATATCGATAGCTAAGATATCGATAGTTACTACTAGTAACTGACTAAGCAATGCAGTTAAGAGGATCTCTCACTTTAGTGCTAAATGAAATGACAATTACCTCACACAGAACGTCGCATCGGTTCGTTCCGCATTCAAATGAATCATTTTGTGGGTCATTCGAGAGTTTTCCCAACACACTTTCTACACTGGCCGCTCGTTCTCTGGAGCTGTGGGTCGCACTTTAACGGCTCCTAACTGCTATGCCATATATCAAAGTTGGCCACATTTATAACCCTACACAGCTCATCATCAACTGCAGCCAGCAGCCGCATCATCCGCATCAGCTCCCACCATAACGTCACGTCATTTCATGCATTTCTTTTTCCCCTTCTCCTACTGCTTCTTCTTCTTCTGTTTATCATTTTATGAGCTATTTCATAAATTTAATTTTCTCCTTAGTCATTTGCAAAAATAACAACAAAAGGCAACATAAAGTCGTTAACAAGGTGGCGAAAAACAAAATATTGTCTTCATTAATCAGCAAAAGGCAACAAAAAGGAAACAAATACAAAATACTAACTGCTTAGAGTCCCTCCCCCTCCTCCTCCACCTCCTCCTGCTCTTCTCTGTCTTTGCTCTTGGCAATTGGCACTCATCCGAGTCGCGTCTTGAATTTGAGCCAATTAAATGGCGACACTCGCCGTCTTTAGCTGCAGACGTGGCTGCCACACCATCCGCCTTTCCCTTTTCCCCAACTCGCGCCACCGAATCGCGGCGCTGCTAATGATGAACCTCAATGATTCGCTCGAAACGTACATGCATTTTTCATTGTTCGAGGCGAACTGCTCGCAAAAACAAAGCAAAATCAAAAGAAAAATTGAGAAAACTTTAACAAAAACTGATACAGTGGGGAGTGCACGACTGGCAGTTGCCCTGGGAATAGATGAGGACTACTTATTTCATTCTCTTCTCTATTCGATACTCTTACTATATCAACATCTCTTAAGTATATCGATATTTCGATATGCAATATCTCATCTGCATGTTCAATATATATCAATTTTATATTTATCGATATCATCAAGCGATATCTTACAGCACGCCTCCTTCCATGGCGGGGTATTCGAATCGAAATCGAAAACGATATCGAAATAAATTGTGCCCGAAAGTTAGTTTAATGCTCGGTCAGGAGTTGATTTTGGCTTTTTAAATTTTATGGCCGAAATTTATTTTATTGTAAACTTTTTCTTCTCAGTTTTCATGGATTTTGATTGGCATTTCGATTGGGCCACAGTTATCGAGCTTTAGTTTCGATTTCCTTCATTTGGAGCTTGAAAATTTTCGGCTGAAATATTTTCGATTGCGGTTCGCCTTTGTTGTGCTATTTTTTATATTTTTTCCCGCATGCGGCTGGAAAATGTAATTATGACAGTCATAAATTTTATTTGACTTGGACCTGGACTGAAAATCGCCATCGGTACGTGTGGAGCTCGGGCTCGATGACGAAATCTCCGTCGATCTATGCTCGCCAATGACGTGAGTTCGTTCGATCGCGCTCATGTCGGGTCGGGGCGGCCCAGCCTCATCAGCTGGGGTTTTGGGCGCGACTCTGGGGCTTTGTTGTCTGTGGTAATGACTTCATTTCGGTGCCTCGTGTTGTCGTCATCTCGCATTTGTTATTGGCTTTGAATGAACTCCGTCTGCATTGTTATGGTCACACACACACACACACACACATACACACACATGCATTTTATGTATGGCTCATGAAAATTTGTCGGTTACTTTGATAGATTGTTATGATTTTTTCTCTAATTTCGTGGTGGCTGTTGTTTTTCTTGGGGGTGTTCCCTTGTTATTTTTACGTTTACATTTTCGTTTTCGTTTTCGTTTTAGTTTTTAGCTTACAATGTTTTCATTTTGTTAATTATCGACTTTAATTGTTAATTTAAATCACGAAACGGCCGAAATGAGATTAACAATAGCGAAAAGTGAAACTCGACTTCAGCTCGTGTCAACTCCCCCTCCACCTCCCCCACTTGATAATCTGTCCACATCGCCGGCCCGTCTCCTGATCTTGAAATGCTCTTATGAGTTGTGGGCGTGTTTGCCAAACAGTGTCAAGCCAAGCCAAGCCAAGTCAAGGAGAAAGGCTTTCTCGAGCTGCGATTGGATTGGCATTCGATTTGTTTTCATTTGCCAAAACTCAAATTGAATTGTTTTCATAAATTTCTTTGCCGCTTGAGTTGATCCAAGTGGATGACAGAGATGAAATGTGTTCACAATAGAAAACAAGGTTGTCAGGTGTGTGAAGGCCTAATAACTCGGCAGTTAAGCAGATGGATAGCTAGCTAATAAAGTCAGTTAATGGCTAGGAAGACGAATAGAGTTTCAATTTTAGACACATGTCTTCAATATATTATCGATAATAATTAAGAGTTGCCAAATAGCTTAAAGCTTGCAACAAATCCTCAAACTGTTGTTGCCAAATATTAAATTTAAGCCATTTTGAAATATTTAGCAAATCAACTTTATTATACAATGCCTAATTGAGCAGGCATAGAGTCGATTATTATTTATATGAACTGCATTGGCAATCGCAGCAACGTTTAATGGAAAGTTGATTTTAAGGTTCATTTGCTGGGCCAAACGAAAGCGCAGCGAAATCAACAGATTTTTATGGCTAATTCGGCAATGTTTTATTGCTCGGCTGGCGCATATACTGGACCGCGGGCAGCTCCACTGGGGCTGCGGCTACTTGATTGCCGCAGCTCTAACTTATTGGGCGAAAGGTTTAGTTCCAGAAATTGTTATGCAAATCGAGTGCTGAGATTGCGGAGGACATCGACGACGGCGACGGCGACGGCAACGAGAGCAACAATGGTCAGTGGGTAGAATTGGACAAACAACTGGCGAACAAACCGATCCAAATCGAATTGGCGGCGACTTTAAATTATGGCCGCCATAAAGCCCGAGCTAGCGACTAACTCGGGCACTTCCTGGGCGCCCCAAAACTGGAATCCGGCAATGCACAACCCGCATAATCAATTGTCATTGTCATTAGGTTAGAGCGTTTTGGCTATGGCTCGCATTGGCTGCGCTCTGGCAAGGCTTTGGCATGGCCAATACCGGCGAGCCACCTTCACTTTTCTTGTGGAGACTGGCTGAAAAACGCAAAACTATGCAGTGCCGCATACCCTGTAAGCAAAAGATGCATAGCTGGAGCCATTGACACTCTATGCGTCTGTAAACGTGAATCGTATATATATAGGATATCTTCTAGTCTAAGAGATGGTTTGCTGTTGATCTGCAGTGAACTATTCGACAGTCAACTCACTTATGAAAGACTGTGTTATTGGGTATCTTATAGTCTATCAAACTCTAAGAGGTGTTTTCGGTAGGGTATCTATTTCGAGTAAGTCCTAAGAAGAATTATTGTGCACACAACTGCGACTGTAAATCGTAGACGTTAATAATCAAGGAGTATCCCGTAGTCTGGCATATGCTATACATTTGGTTTATGAATTTAATGAGTCTACGGTTTTTTTTTTTTGTTGTATAAAAGCAAAAGTAGCTCCAGCACCTAGACACTTTAATAGATATCCAAGTAAATTACAGGGTATTTTAAGGTACAGTCAACATTTCTTACTGATTTTTTTTAGAGTTTATGTACGTTTTCGTAAAATTTGCATACATTTACTGATATTAACAGTTTCCCTACATTATTCCTAGGGTATCTCCCAGCCTAGCAGCTCACTCACCCACTGTTCACTTTGGGCCATTGCGCATTTGGCCATTTTTGGAGCTGGGCCTTAACAGAGACATCCTTGTTAAGCTGACACGCGCAACATGCGCTCGTTGCAACCAGAACGCAGCGTGGCAAAGTTTTCAATTAATATTTGGAAAGTTCGCATTTGGCAGTTGCAGTGATACCCAAGGGGGCAGGCAGCCCAAGCCTGGACTCCCAAGTCCCCCACTCGAGTGCGTTGGGGGCTTGTTATGGGCGCAGAGGAGCAGCAGCAGCTGGCCCGCATCCATGAATTCATATTTGAGAGATAATCAGCCGCTGGCTGACAAATATGTATACCCTGGCTGAGTAGGCAGAAAGAGAGGGTATGCCCACAGGGAGAGCTTGCTTCACGAATTCATACTATTCCGATATAAACTCTCAAAAGATGTAGAATATTCTCTTTCCTCCTCTCTATAGCCTCTCTAGCAATAGCTCCTCATATACCAATCAGAACTCTAGCTGATACAGGGCATCTGCTAGTCCATCACTCCACTCTTATACTCCCATGCCTTTCCATTCGCCAATGGCTGCAGTAAGTGGAGTCCAAAGCGAATGCATCCTCCGTATTGACAACTGCTCCAGCTGCAGGTGAGGATGGGGCAGCTGGCGAAGTGGGGGCTGCAGGAGGTAGGCGTTGGTGGACGGGGAGAGGGAGCTGCTGCTGCTGAGACAACAACAATCGACAGAGACAAACGCCTAACAACTTATTGAAAATATGTTTAACCATTTTCGGGCAATTGACATTTCGGCTGCCGCCTCAAGAGCTCCCCTCTGTCTGCTCCCCACCCTTGCAGGCTCCACCCTGCCCACCTCTAGTTGCCAATCGACGACGTGACAAAACAATTGTCGTAAATCAGTGGGCCAAAACGGAGGCGATGCACCGAAGCTGCAAGCTGATTGCGATTTTCGATTTTCGATTTTGTTTTTGTTTGTTGTTTCCTTTGCGAATGCAACAAACAAACATATTTTGTCCAACAGTTCGCATTGTTATTGTTTGCTGTTTGCTTGTTGTTTGTTGTCTGTTGCTGTTCACTTTCATTTGGCTCGTGGCTCGAATGCCAACAGCTGCGGGTGGGAACTGCAATCCACATGCATCATTTCAGCTGGATAAAGGGGATCAGATCGAGACCTGCTGAATTCCGCTTAAGCGGAATGCTCAATTAGCGAGAAAATGTAAAATAAACAGGAGCGAATAAAAGGCATTGTTATGCAACACGTTGATAAACATAATGGGAAAAGCAAAGAAAATATTTGAGAAATTTTCTAGGAAAGCGATTCAAGCTGAGATTCAAATGGGAGCAATCGAGGATTGACTAAGTGAAGATTAAATGTGGGAAAATTGTGGATTACAGTTGAGGCAGACAGGTGGAAATGTAGAAGAATGTATTCTTTTCTGATTTGATTCTGATTTTTAGCTACAAAATGCAAAACTTTCTTATATAAAGCTTCCTCCCTCTCCCTCACTACCTCACTCCTCTCTCTCTCACTCAGTCAGCTATCACATTATCCAGACAGCTGTCTGAAGCTGTCATGGTCATGTTCAATCAGCACCGAAAATGTTGCACAGCCAAGCCAAGCCAAGTCAAGCCAAGCCCCCAAGGCTAAGCAGAAATTGCAGCTCTTCCGTCTTAGATTTGTGTGCGCGGCTGCCCCCTCAGTCCCCATCTGAGACTAAATAACTCACATAGTTTTTCACAGGCCTCGTTCATTGCATAATTTACATCTACTATATATATTTTACATACATACATATGTATATGTATGTATACATAGATAGATAATAATCCCCCTACCAAAAAGACATTAAACAAAACTTGGGAAGGTGTTGCAATTACACTGACGTCCGCTTCTGCAGTCTGAGCTTCAAGCTTTGGGCTCTATCAGACACAGACAATAGCAGCAGCAGCAGCAGCAGCAACGATTGTAAGCTTTTTTTTTTATATTTTCTTAGCAATTTTCACTTTTTAGTACAATAAATGAAAATGAAAACAAGCCAACATTGTCTAAGGTTTACATTTTGAGAGGAAGTCGTTGCAGTTCGGAGGACGGGGATCTCAATCATCGCCTCAGTTACACAACCTGGCCGAGACTCAATGGCCAAGTAGCTGCCGCATGTGGCACAAAGTCAAAGTCATTGCAAATGAAAAGCAAAATGAAATGCGTGTAATTTTTCTATTCACTTCGTTACACTTTTACCTACGATTAGTATCTCGGCGTTTTTTTTTTCGGACTTGTTTTTCGTCTTGTTATCAACTGTATGTATCTCTCTTCCTCTCTCTCCCTCTCTTGCTCGCTTTGAAGGTTTTTCTCTGAACTTTGAAAGTTTAATTTATTGGTCTTTATATTATAAACAGCAGCATTTTATGAGAAAATTGCCCGAAAAATTCAAACGGGTCCAATTACCATGGCTTACGCAACACCATATTTTTTATGATTTAAAAACTCAATTAATAATTAAAATTAATTATTTCCAGCGATTTCTACGACTCAACTCTTGGCAACATGCCTCTGCCTCACGCATGTTGCGGCAACATTTGCGCCTGAGCTTAGGCAACATGTTTAGAGTACAGGAAAATTAACTTACCGAGTGTACTGCTAGATGGCGCTGCAGCTCCGAATTACAATACAGCGTCAATTCCGATATGGTTGGCGCATTTTCCAATTTATTCTCCATGTCGCGTAGCCAGCGACGCAATTCCTTGGGATCCTCGCACAAGCCCTCCGGCCGCTGTGTTTCATCCAAAATCTATAAACAATAAGAATATATTAAATATATAATAATATTAAATAGACGAATGCAGTTTAGCTGATTTTTAGTACAAGTAGGTGTGAAACTTTGCTAAGCAGTGAACTGCTCAAGTTCATTTTAGTACTCATACAAATTACAGCCACTCAACGCTAGGTGGCGTCTGCTCTCTACTCACATGCAACTGACTGCCCGTAAATTTAGACTCGCGTGACATTGGCTGCGCCTCCTCAATCTCAAACCGTGCCTCTTTGCACGTATCGAGCAGGTTTGTGTCCATAATATAGTTATAGTTCGTTTGTATGGCCGCCCAGAGGTCGTCTTTGCCCGACGAGCCGAGTCCCAAGGTGGCGCTGCTGTGCAGACTGGTCGAGCTGCTGTGGCTGTGGCCGCTGCCCCACGAATAACGGTGCATTTTGTTGCTATTGTTGCCGCCGGAGCACTTGCTACTGCTGCTCTGTGAGTTTTTCTGCAACGAGAGAGAAAGAGATGGATTCAATGTGCTTGTTAATAAATGAGTAATTTGAGCTGCCAAATATAGACGCGATAATATGCTTAGCCATTTTCGGAGCCAACTTCTTCGGCCTGCCTCCCTCACCCCAACATCTGCCTGACAATGCTCCACATTGCAAAGCGCGCGCAATTAATTGATGAATTTTTATTTGTGCGCGCAACAATCAGGAGAAAATTTCTCATTTACACAGCTTCGCCGTCGGCTTACACACAAATCGAAATGAAATGGAATTTCAAACGTAATTTGATGGAATGACGCGAAATTAATTGCATTGAATAATCGACAGCGGCTGCAGCGCAATCTTCTACTCTTCGACTCATCGCCGCAGTCCCTGAATGATTCGCTAGACAGCTCAGCTTGTAAAATTGTAATCCGCTTTCCGCTTCGCTCAAGAATGCGAATCAAATCGATAAATCATACAATTGCCAAATGGCACAATCGATGTTCGATTCATTTGCAAGGCATGCGAATATGGAGCGTGTGACTCTTGGGAGCTGAGCAAAGTCGTTGAGGGAGCATAAGAAATGCTCATAGAACAATGAATTTGAATACATTTTGATGTATAACATATCCATGGTTTAGTTTACTTTTAGTTATTTTGTCTAAACCCACTTTAGTTAATCTAATACAAAATTTGAAATAGAGATTCTAGCTATTAAAACTCACAGAGAAGACTTTATTTATGCAAACTGATTCTTACTGTCAAAACTTGTTTAAATTTACCATTAAAATTATTGCCACCTCTCTCTCTCTCGCTCACTCTGCCTCTCTCTCCCTCTATTATATTTAACGTTTCTATTGTATAATAAATTAATTCCCTTCATTCCACTACAAACACTCTCCTTAAGTGGAACGTTTTGGCATATGAAAAAACATGCATACATATGTATATAGCAATTTATGAACCGTTATATATACGCCTCTCCCCCCTCTCCCTCTCTCTCTAACACATTTCGCTCGCATGCTAATAACGAAATTAAAATTGATTAATAATTTATTAAAAGCAATTTCCGTTGACGCTGGCGACAAGAACGAGCTCAAGAATTCATATTCTAACGGCAACATGTCATTGAAGCCATGCCATGACCAGCTCCTGCCCCCCCTCCTCTCTGTCTAACCCACCTGATCCACCTGCACAGTCAGCGCGAACCAGCTCAACTAGTTGGCGTGCGGAGCACAGCATATGAGGAGAGGGGGGAGCGAGAGCGAGGGATAGGCGCCAGGCACACAAACATTTAACGCTCAATTGCAAATTTATGCACGCAGCATAAACGACTCGCTCAGAGTCTCCCACCTGGTCCCCACTCACCTTGAGGCTGTTGTAGGGCCGCTCCAGATGCAGCTTGGCTTGGATGACATCACGTCGCTCCTGCTGCAGCTCGTCCGCTGGCAGCGAGGTCATCGATTGTGATATTTTCATATCGTTGCCGGCGGCACCGCCGATCACACCTGCGCCTGCACCACCCGCACCACCACCACCTGCACCACAACCAATCACATCCAGCATGTTGAGCTTTTGCTTTTGTTTTCTTAGCGAGCTGCTGCGGCTGCTGCTCGCTGATTTCGTTGCGGATTTGGTGGTGCGTGGATTGGTGGCGCCCACTGCTGGCATGACAAATGCAACCACATCCTCCAATCTCAATATGGTTGCTGTTGCCGTTTCTATCGTCTCTGTTGCTGTTGTTGTTGTTGTTGTTGTGTTAGTTATGTCAGTGCTTCCGTTGCTGCACTTCATTGTGATGGCCGCTTTATCAGTCTCTTGGTTGCTAAATGACGTCTCCTCTGTGGCCACGCCCGTGTCCATTGCCACCGCCACCGTCACCGCCTCTGCTTCAATCTCCACCTCATCCATCTCGTCTGCTCGATTTCGCGTTGCTGTGGCAGCTTCCATAGTGTGGCGCTAATTGTTTTTGGTTCCGATTTCCATGTGTTTGTTAATTTAATTAATTTGCTTAAAATCTGCTTTGAATCGTGTTTCGTTGTTGTTAGTGTTGTTGCTGTTGCTGCTGCTTTTGTAGCTGGACTTCAAAATGCATAAATTTGCATGTCTGCCATCGCTGGGCGTTCCATTCGTTTCATGCCATGCGTTCCGTTCCGCTGTGCTGCTCCGACCTTTACGTAGCTTTATCTGTTTTCGACTCAGTTCCAGTTCCTGGCGGGATTTTTAATTCGTTTTTCCGTTCGTTTGCTTTTCATGCAAAACTCTTTTCGTTATTTTCTTGATAAAAAGAAAAAATCACAATTTAATCGTGAATTTCACTGTAATTAAAAGAGAGAGAGAGAGGGAAAAAGAAAAAAACGCGTTTAACGCGAATTAGTCCAAAGCACTTTGAATCGCATCAATTATGCTAAATACAAGTTTCAAATGAATATATGTGTGTATGCATATAGAGTTGACCATAAATTAACCAACTGATGAAGCTGCTTTGCCTGACGAGGAAGTCAGAGATCAGTGAGCAAGCTTAACAAACAAAATCTGCGATTGAGTGTATGAGAAGCGCATACAAGAGTGGGATATAGAGAAGGAGGGAAATAAGGAGAGAGCAAGAGAAGTAGATTAGTAGAAGGAACACCAGTTGGAGCGAGAGAAACAGTAACAGACAGAGATAGTGAGAGAGAAAAAACTATAGAAGAATGAAGTATGAATTGTGACTGCCTAGTATTCCCACATATTCTAGTTCCTTTAATGCTCACACTCTAAGAAACTAAATGGAATTATGAAACATCAGCGGCTATAAAAAATCTTGTCTCTCTTAGAGATATTCTCGCAGTGATATTAACCACTCACATAATCAAATATTTGAATTCGTGCATCAGATTGCAGCACTGGACCAATCTTAAATGGCTGCAGAAATTAGCAATTGCCAAGCGACTGCGATATCTGCTTGATCGGCAGACAAAGGAACCGACGATTGCCAGCGCTGTTGGCCATATATCGTATGTCATATGTGAACTTATGGCTCACATAACACCCACGCAACAATGCTAACTGTAAACAGCAATTAAAGCCGACTCCGATTGACAACTACATAATTACAGTGGAAGGCCAACGACTCGAACGCCCAAAATGAGAATGAAGCTGGAATATTACTTCATTCCGAAAGAAACAAACAAACGCTCGCTCAGCTGACCAAAGGGGGCGCCGGGGGTGTGGACGGGGGTGGTCCGTCTGTCTGCCTGTCTGTCTGTCGGCCAAAACAATGAACACGATTCTAATCGGGAGCAATCAAATTTTCATACGAAATTAGTCGCGAAAACACTTGTGGGCCATATTCGTATGCAAATCAAGCCAAAGCACGTTTAGGCCAACTCCGACTCGCTCCAAAATTGGCTGCAAGCGTTTATTTAGCCACTTAAGATACCACGAAACAGCAGCCAGTTATAATAGTAAAAAAAAAGCGGCAGCAACTGCTAAAAACAACAAACAGGAACAACAATTACGCATATGTAGGAAGTGCAATACGGAGTGAACGTATGAGATACCCTGTAAGTGGGAGAGTAAGAGTGAGAGAAGGGAGAGAGAGAGAGTATGAGAGATAGAGGGAAGGATTGACAGCTACATATAAAGAGAGAGAGAGAGAGAGAGAGAGAGAGCGAGAGAAATAAAAAAGAATGAAATGAGAGAGGTATATATGTAGCTGTAGAGCGAGAGAGAGAGAGAGAGAGAGAGAGAGAGAGAGAGAGAGAGAGAGAGAGAGAGAGGGAGAGAGAGAGAGAGATGATTATGGAGAGATAAAAACGAAGATCAATTGACTAAATTAAGCATCCAGAAATATACAACCCAAATATACCCTGTAGAGGCAATGGCAAAGGGGTTTCCCAGTGAAAACCGAAAACAATCGCAGTGATCCACACACACTCACATACACACACACATGCACACCCCATAAGGGGGCGGAAGGCGTAAAGTTGTTGGCAACTGTCTGGACAGCGAGTCGAGTGGGTGGCTGCTGCTGCTGTTGTTGCTGCTGCTCTTGGTGGTGGTGGTGGTGGTGGTGGGGCTGAAGGGGCGTGCCGCGACACACAAATCGACGTTAAAAGCAGTAAATAACGTTTGCCAGCCATTATAATTGTTGAGAGCCACAAAAGAAGCAAAAAACACAGGAGTTTTGCCCGCGGCTCAAGTCGAGAGACCGCGGGGCCAATTTAAAAAAAAAAAAGAAAAAAGGCCTCGACTTGCACTTTTCGCAGTTGGTTTTTGATTTTGGCGGTTCTTGTGGTTTGTTCGTGAAAGCGAAACTTTAACTTACGGCCAAAGGCGGCCTACACATTGCCAGTGCAATGGGCAAATGAATTGGCCAAGGCAATGGCCAACGTCGCTGAGCGAATCATATAAATAGATAAACACATGCACATACATATACATAAATACGTACGTATATATAGATATGTATATGTATGTATATATACACATATTTCTTTATGGCTTTGAGCCATGCGCTGCTCGGCACTTCTTAGCCAGGCTTTTAGACTTTAACTTTACTTTTAACAGCTCGCCAAACACTTTGGCTTAGTCACTCGCAAAATAGTCAAGAGTGAGTGTCCCCCGGTCTCTTTCCCTCTCTTTCTAGTCATGCAAATTTAGCTATTTGCATTGCATAGAGGGGGGAGGGAAAAGGGAAATATATCCGTCGCTGGCCTCTTCACACTGCATTTCGGTTTTAGCCCTGTCCAGGCCATGACTCATTGAAAAACAATCATAATTTTATGGCTTGGCTTAAAGTGCTTCTGCACATTTACATTTCGGACGTTATATAAGGGGCCCATTACCTAATCGCATAATTAATATGCCAGTGAATCGCCGAAGCTAGCGATTGCTATACAGAATCTGAAGATGCGAGAGATAGGCAAAAAGTGTTGAAATTGATTTGGCCAAAAGCAGAAATGACGAAAGCTTAAAAAGAGATTCCAACAGAATTCTGCTCATATAAGTTTTATATGTATTGCAAGTCTAATGCTCACGACTCGTACAGAGAAATAGATATAGTATATCACGATATCACAAAATATATACATAGTATTATTAGTATTAACTTATAAATCTGATTAATTTGATGATCTGTGATTAGTCTAGCTACTACTACTACATCAATAGAGTAGCTCTTCCACTCTTCCTGCTCTTTTAGTTAAATAGCCTTTCTATCCATCAATAGACTCAACAGACTCTTCACAAATTTAATGGACTCACTTTCGACTCCAGTGCTTAGCCAGCTTGATTTGCTTATGTTCAAGTTAAGTGGAATCAATCAGCGCTGAAAACAACTTAATTAGTGTTGTAAAACATAATTTATGGCTAATGTGACAAGCCACAAATCAAGCTATGCAAATTTGAGCCGCAGCCGAAGCCAAAGCCAAAGCTGAGGATGAGCTGGGCACAAAGGTGATTTAACCTAATGCCCTCTTCACAATAGCAAAGGCGGAAAGGGAGAGCGAGACGGAGAGATGCACCTGCTATACGACGTTACGTAACACTGGCAAGGCACTGGACGGACGCAGCAATAGATGCGGTAATAAACGACTTAATTCCAGGAAAAGTTTGCTTTCGGAGCGCCCAAAGTTTATGCCAAACATGTTTTTTAAGACACATGGAGAAGCAGAAGAGGAAGAAGCAGCAAGCAGCAAGCAACGCACACACGCGCTCGCAATTAATAAACAAAGAGATAAACCAAAAGGGCGGCAGAAGGCGCGAGGGGGACAAGAGACAAGAGACACACATGAAAGATGACAACAAATATTTGGCTACACACAAAAGCCACAAAGCGCGACGAAAACGAAGTCAAGAAAAGCCTTTGAAAAACTAAATTACAGAAGAGTTGTGGTCTCCATATAGGGGGGTATGCATTGTATATATACTCTATATGCATAACACAAAGATCAGCTCATAAATCTGCCAAAACATTTTAAGGCACACAACAAATGCGTTCACAATAGAACTCACAATGGCCACGTAAATTGAATTGGAAATGAAAACAAACTTTCGTTTTCTTTTTTTTTTTCAAGCAAGATCTTTTATCTCCTGTTGTATTATCTAATATGTACATTCCAGCGGATATACAGCACTATGTTAATACCATATAGAATCTCTAGTTCCTCTGCTGCTGCTGCAAACGTTCTCACGCAAATTACTCACATAATGGACAGCCTTTGTGTGCGGGCACTGCCATGGACTTGACTCAACTGGGGCAACTTTTGGACGCTCGTGTCTTGTACAGTTAAGATTAGATAAGAGCTGAAAAAGAACGAAAATAACCAAGTGAATTCGCCATCGAATTCAATCAATCTGCCCGCAGCTCGCCAATATATTTAGTAAACAGTCTATATATAAAGCTCTTACTACTTTCATACTGCTTGAACTTATCACAGTTTGAACTAATGAAGCAATTGAGTCACAGAACTATTGCTGAGCGATAAACAACTATAAACGATAAACACAAACACCACTGCTACATACCCTGTATGAGATGACAGATAAGCAGGAACAGGAAAGCAAGCAAGCTATGTCATATATTGTATATGATAGCTTATTATACCATTCACTTGGACAGAACAGAATCTTATTATTTCATTATACATAGCTCAACTCTTTATTAAATCAAAATCTTCAATCTTCGACACACTTCAATTCACACTTATAGAAACGTCACACGTCGCGTGACGAAATGTGCATACCCCACTGTAGCAAATTTATAAATAGCCATGACTAAGCCTTAATAGTATTTCAGTTAAAACTAGACAAAACGACGACGACGACGACGACGACGACGAATCGTTGAGGTCGACAACAGATGACGACAATTTATGACAAACGTAGCTTGGACCACATTCCACAGGCTGTTCGAAAAAGATATACATATATCGATACCTACATATATATATATATAGATGTATATATGTATATATTGCATAAATTATCATTCTATCTGTGGTAATTCTTCCAAGAAACGT